>JAHDVE020011635.1:0-141701 GCA_022606495.2 Halesus radiatus
TGTCGCCCTCCGCTGGGAAACCGTGCGCGCAAGCAACCTGTGCCGAAAGTGCCTCGGTCGACACCACTCGAGGGAGTGTAAAGTGAAAGTGTGGTGCGGGGTGGGGGAGTGCCGGCATCCCCACCATCGGTTGCTCCATGAAGTGCGAAAAACGGAGCCGGTTGTGGGCGAAGTAAACTTATGACGCCGAAATACAGACGATAGCGTACTGCTGAAAATTGTGCCGGTTGTACTTCGCGGGCCCGCAGGGAGTGAAGTGTCAGTGTTCGCGCTGTTAGATGAGGGCTCTACCGTGACCCTTGTCGACGCCGAGATCGCGATGTTGACCGGTGCAAGCGGTCCGGTCCGTGCCGTACGGCTTCACGGAGCAAAGGGCATGTGCACCTCCGACGCCCGCTCCCGGCGCGTGAAGCTGACCATCAGAGGCGCCGGGTTGAACACGACCTTCTCCATCACCGCGAGCACCATAGCCGAGCTGAACCTGCCGGAGCAGCAAGTGCCAAGACGACGCATCACCCCGAAGCTCTTGATCGGGCAAGACAACGCCCACCTGATTGTATCAAGAGAGGTCCGTGAGGACAACACTACGCGAATAGTGTCGCGGACCGCTTTAGGGTGGATCGCTCACGGGGGAACAAACCCTGGCGCTGACGACCCAGCCACTACTCTGGCCCTGCAAGCAGAAACCGCCGCGGACGCTCGCTTGAGGGAGTTGGTGAGGACAAACTTCGCCATCGACTCCCTCGGCGTTACATCAGCAGCTCGGGTCAATGCTCAAGACGCAAGGGCACTAGCGATGATGGGAGAGACCACCCGCCCCCTCGCTACCGGGAGGTGGGAAACCGGACTCCTGTGGAAAGACCCGACAACCGTGCTACCCGACAACCGGCAGTGCGCACTGAAGCGGCTACAATCTCTCGACAAGAAGCTGGCGGCGGACCCCACCCTGGCGGCCGCGTACGCCGACAAGATGTCACAACTTGTCGCCAAAGGCTACGCCAGGAAGCTTTCAACCCACGAGGCATCATTACCTGCCCCGCGACAGTGGTACCTTCCTCACTTCGCGGTGACAAATCCCAACAAGCCGGGGAAAACCAGAATCGTCTTTGATGCCGCCAGCCGATGCCGAGGGACGTCTCTGAATGACCAGCTGATGACCGGCCCTGACTTGCTGTCCTCACTCCTGGGGAACCTCCTTCGCTTCCGAGAGGGAAATGTGGCCATCGCTGCAGATATACAAGAGATGTTCCTGCGCATCCACATCAGGAGAGAGGACCAGCCCTCCCAGCTGTACCTTTGGAGGTCGCCTGGCACACGGGACCCAGAGACGTACCAGTTGACATCTATGATGTTCGGGGCGACATGTTCCCCCAGCAGTGCCCAGTACGTGCGAGACAGAGTGGCCGGGCACTACGAAACCGAGCACGCCGCCACAGCAGCCGTTCGTTCCAAATTCTATATGGACGACTATTTGGACGCCGTGGATAACGTACACGAGGCTGCCGCACTGGTCCAGAGCGTGAAGACCCTCCTTGCAAAGGGAGGGTTCAACCTGACCAACTGGGCCTCCAACAGCCCGGCCGCTATAGCACGGATTCTCCCCGGTGAACGAGCAACCGCCGCAGTGCAGATCAACAGCGGAACCACGGGGACGGAGCGCGTACTGGGACTGATCTGGGACCCGTCGACTGACCGATTTCTTTACACCTTTCTCGACGCGGTCAGCCCCCAAGACGCCACACGGCCTACGAAGAGGCAGCTCCTATCCATCATCATGAAAATCTTTGACCCGGTGGGTTTCGTCGCCTGCCTCACTATACGGTCGAAGATTTTACTACAAGCCGTGTGGCGCTCGAGCATCAGCTGGGACGACCCCATCGCCCCTGAGCATGCCGAGCGATGGAGGGACTGGATGAGTCTGCTGAGGGAAAGCAGCGTGTCCATCCCGAGACGGTCACTCCGACACAAGCTGAGCAACGTTACACTGCACCTCTTCAGTGACGCGTCCGAGCAAGCCTGCTGCGCCGTCGCCTACTTCGTTGAGGAAGTGCAAGGCGCGCCGCGAGCCACCTTCATCGCAAGCAAGTGCAAGGTGGCGCCACTCCAACCGCTATCAATTCCCCGCCTCGAGCTGCAGGCCGCGCTCATGGCGGCTAGACTGGCCAAGACTATTAAATCTGAAAGTCAGGCACGAATATGCAGAACCGTCTTCTGGACCGACTCGACCACAGTGCTGTGTTGGCTACGCACCGACCCACGGGCATACTCCGCCTTTGTGGCGAATCGGTTGGGCGAGATCGACGAACTCACCAACATAGCTGACTGGAGGTGGGTTCCAACCAAACAAAACCCCGCTGACATCGGCACCCGAGACTTGGCACTACCCGACCTGTCCCTGCAAGGAGAATGGTTCTGCGGACCTGCTTTCATCACGAAACCCGACGAGGACTGGCCCGAAGAGCGCGCCCTCACCACGAAGCCCGATGACTCGATCCTGGAGACTAGGCCCCAATATGTCGGCCTCATATCCACGGCCGGGGAGGCCCTACCCGCTATCGAGAGGTTCTCCTCATGGTACCGCCTCATCCGCGCCACAGCATGGATACTGCGCTTCATAAGGCATTGCCGGATGGGGTCGGGCCGACCTACCGAAGGCCCGCTACGAGCCGAGGAGCTTAAGGAGGCTGAACGCAGATGGGTGATCAGGTCCCAAGAGAATGCCTTCACCCCCGATCTTCACAACATACAGCACGGCCAGGCGCTGCCCGCCGCTAGCCGCCTAAACAGCCTGACGCCTTTCCTCGGCCCAGACGGAGTCATGCGGATGCGCTCCCGTTTGCAAGCAGTAACCGGAGCCACGAGCGTAGCCAAGACTCCGATCATCCTGGATGGCGATGACCCCTATACTCGGCTGCTGATCCGACACTACCACCAGAAGGCGGACCACCCGAGCACCGAGAAGACCATCGCAGAGGTACGGGGCAGCTTCTTCGTACTGCGGCTACGTACCACTAGCAGGAAGATCGCCCACGACTGCCCAACGTGCCGAATGCGGAAGAGCAAGCCCGTCCCACCCATTATGGGAGCGCTCCCAGAAGCTCGCCTGACGCACCATGTCCGCCCGTTCACACACTGCGGACTGGACTACTTCGGCCCTATGGAGGTCACGATTGGCAGGCGCCGAGAAAAGCGCTACGGGGCCATATTTACATGCCTCTCCACTCGCGCCATACACCTAGAACTGGCTGCGTCGCTGAGTGCTGACTCGGCCATCATGGCCCTGCAACGGATGGCGGCCCGCCGAGGACAACCAGCAGTGATGTACTCCGACAACGGTACCAACTTTCATGGAGCAAACAATGAAATCCGAGATGCCGTGGAGTCGCTCAGCCAGGACGCAAGGATGCAGGATACCCTAGCCATACAGGGTATCGAGTGGCGCTTTACCCCACCTCTGAGTCCCCATATGGGGGGAGCCTGGGAAAGGCTAGTACGTTCAGTGAAGCGAGCCCTAGGAGCTACACTGAAAGAAAGAGCCCCGAGAGAGGAGACACTTCTTACGGCGCTTGCAGAAGCCGAGTTCGTGGTCAACAACCGGCCCCTGACCCACGTCTCGGTTGATCCGAGAGACGAGGAGCCCTTGACCCCCAACCACTTTCTAATGGGGTCAGCGGGAAAACGCCCTCACCTGTCACTATATGACAAAAAGGAGGAGGAGGTATGCCTCCGCCGCCAGTGGCGCATAAGCCAACAGCTGGCAGACATGTTCTGGAGGCGGTGGCTTCGTGAATACCTCCCCACCATGGCCGCCCGGCAGAAATGGCACCACCGGGCCGACCCCATCAAAGAGCACGACTTGGTGGTCATCATGGACCCCGCTCTACCCCGAAACAGCTGGCCACGCGGACGTGTAATCGAAGCTAAGCCCGCCGCTGACGGACAAGTAAGAATTGTCCGCATACAAACAGCCACCGGCATCTACGTGCGCCCAGCGGTCAAAGTCGCGGTCATACTCCCGGCACCGACGCTCGCATCAGCTTCAACACCCGCATCCGCTGCAACACCCGCATCCGCTGCGACACCCGCATCCGCTGCAACACCCGCATCCGCTGCTCCGCGCACACCCGCATCCGCTGCGACACCCGCATCCGCTGCACCACCAGTACCAGCTTTGACGCCCGCACCGACCCACGCCAGCCCAAGGGTGCCGATGAGGACCGCCCTCCGACGGCCCAGAGGGACTGGCCGGCGAGGTCACCGCCGGAGTACACGTCTTCACAGCTAGGCACAGACGTTACTGCACCGAGGGGAGAATATACCAGACGTGACTATCAAAGTTTGTAATACCCTCCATTTGCATAACATCAACCAGTACATAACTCAGTAGGTGGTACGACTAGATACGAAATCAACTACTGAGTTCGTGCAGTTTCGAACGAGAGACGACTCGATACGTTCTCGATCGAGCTGGCATGTAGTACTGATCAGGCTCATAACAGACGACCTGACCACAAACGAGAGAGAGAGAGAGAGAAGCGACTAGATACGCGTCTTTGTCTTGTTTGTTTGTCTGCACAAATAATTAATTGTGCAACGCCCGACTTTAATTTTAACCTGATAGAAGCGACTAGATACGCATCCCTATCTTGTTATGTTTGCACAAAAAGAGGATTTGTGCAAACGCCCCATTTCAGTACATATTGGCTTTCGACAAGCGTAGTTCCGGGGTTTTCGAAGAAGTGATGATGACAGTGCACGTCATCGTTTTCTTTTTCCTACGCCCCTGAACCTCGTTTTCGTCCCGAGACGCTACTGGGTGCTAACGGGACATTTCTCCGACCCCCGCCACCCCTACGGTCGCTCCCGGCGACGGTCCCGAAACAGAGCGGGCTCTCATTGGTCGAGCCCCTCTGATCCACAAAAAACCTTTCAAAATTATTGTTCTACCAAAATTGTCTGTCTTTGTGAGCGATTCCTGCGGCCGCGGTGACTGATCTAAATAAACAATCTTTTCTGATCTGTTCATTAGCGCCCGCGTAATCGAGTAAACTTACTTATTTTATGTTTGTACAATGCATTTTTTTGTAATCTGACGGCAAAGTATTACCTGTCCTACTTTGACCCCCATGACATACTTTGTAATAATTTTGGTTGCTTTAATAAAAAATAGGTGAAGATTGCAATAGGCTCAATTCAAGCAGAAGGTCGTGATTGACATCCTAATTTTTTGATCAAGTCGATCCAAGATTGACAGAGTCTACGGCAGCTCGCGAAATATTCACGAGTTCAAACTGCCCGATTCGCCGCACGGTATCGCACCGAAGTACTTGAACGACGAGTGCATTTCTAAAAATCAGAGTATTCTCACGGATTCAACACGCCTTCTACCTACTTCGCCTGCATCTTCACCCGGCCTGAAAACCGACCGTGACTTTCTCTTCACCCTCACCACCTCCTTGCAAGAAATCGTTTGCCTTTTTCAAGGCATTTCTCCCTTCCTTCCTACCCTGCTCTGAAGCGTCGAAGTGGCCAGCCTGATCTTCTTCTTCTAAAACGTGCGCAAGAGTTTACAGATCTTGTCCCGTACAATGACGTTGCTGATCTAAGTGTTGATTGTCGTTAATTGGTTCTTTCAGTGATGCAGAGTTCAGATACACAAGGCGGGGCTATTACATTAATGGATTTAACTACCATACAGAAAAGTTTCACTAATTCAGTGCTTACAACCGAGCCAGTGAAGATCTTTAAGTTTCGAAGATGTTCTAAAAATTAAAATTGATATCTCGGCGATGAGTCATGTCGCGAGCATAACCTTCACACTTTTTGTATACCTATCTTCCCAAATGTTGAGAATGTTAAAATAAGAAATTTTGTACTGTAAACGGATGAGTAAGTACCATAATCTGCCTTCAACAAATTTAAAAAAATCAGAGTATTTTGAAACGATTCTGTCAGCCAGTCTGGTGTCTCATTTTGGTTTTCTATAGGCACCAATGTTGGGTCACCGTGGCGATGTCCCGGTGAAATAGAACCCCTATTACTTCAATCACAAAACTGCAATTAATTAATTCCAACTCAAGGTAATTAAATATTGTGATTATAAAAATCCTGAAAGCTCCAAACTCTTCAAACAGTAATTTTCATTTTAGTCGACTGTGCCATTATGTAAAGCACGGCTTATCTTTTTATAAAAATATTTTTTTAAAGCTTTAAATTAAAAAAAATGGTAAATACTGACACAAGAGCCTTTTTCGCTGTGAAATGTATAAACGCAGTATGCTACTTTCCGACAGAAACAATAAATGTTGGACACGAGGATTCGCGAAACCATTTCACTCTGCGGCCATGTTGGATTACAAGGAAATAAATCAGTCCTTTCATCATTCAGTCCGCATCCCTTGACGAACCGTTTTTGCGACGCTCATTTCAGTTTTGTTATCAATTCGCCCTTGTCGCGTTATGCGGCCTCAAATATTTTAGCGTACAAGACCACTGAGACTATTTTGTAATACATTTAGTTTATTTTGGGGAAACACGGTGAAATCTCAATTAGTATACTCGTATGAAACTATTAAAAACAGCGAAGGCACCGAGAAATTATGGATTTAAAAATAAAAGAAGATAATTAGGCCTAGATGCTCTTCCCCTCTGTATGCACTTAGCCTGATTAACCTTATTCAGAACTTGGATGCCTTTTTGTGAATACGGCCCTAGAATCAGTGGGACTATTGCATCACCGAGTCCCGATCTTACACATTGTGAGACTGACTTAAGAGTAAAAGGAAATACGGAAGAGGAAGGTTGGGAACTGAAGACGATTTCGTTTTCTCTTAAAAAATTTTATAATCTACATTGGTGTTATTAATGTTATAATTTTTTCATCATTATAACTGACATTATTTTAAAATTCGAACAACTTTTTTGTAAAATTGGAAATCGATTAATTTTACAAGAATAAACACAGAAAGGCGTCTGTGTTTTACGCACCTACACAATCTCTGGGCGGAGTTTTTAATAAATTTGATAATTTAATTCTGATGTAACATTTTGAATCAGCTCTGGAAATCGTTCCCATCCCATTCAGCTTTCAGTTTAGCCATGGTAGTTGCCGATCAATCAATTTCAAGTATGGGCCGTGACGTCATATCCTACTTAACCTATAGCTTAGTGCATGGACTACAATAGAAGTTATTGCTTGACGTCATATGTAATGTTATTTATTTATCACTTATTTCCCGTACCTTATAGACCGACATACTTATCTCTGCAGGCGGTCACAATAGGAACTATCAAAACGATTTTTTAAATCTGTTATGTTTGTATATCCACAATATCTTGCAGTGGCGACACTGGTGACGCAGCCCACTACACAGCTAAGCATGTAGATCTGTACTCGCTATAGGACAGTGGCGGCTCGGAGTGAGCTGGTGCTAAAATTGAAAAATACGACGTTATTGAAAAATTTTTCGACTTCAACAACATCAATAACGTCATATTTTTCAATCTTAACACCTAGCTCACCCAAAAGTCACGAGCCGCCACTTCTATAGGGCATATACCCACGAACATAGATCTTTGGCTATCATATAAGATATTAATTTTATTACAGTTTTATTTTGATTTGCTAAAAAAGCTAGTAAAACCTTCATAGTTGCCTTCTTCGTTGCATTATCATTGTAAAATCTCCTCTTTTCTTACCAATAATTATTGTAATCATCAGTAGGTATAGATACAACTCTGCATTGCTATCTTTTTCATCGATAATTCGCCAGCCTGAATTGCAAAATCCACGAGTGATTACAAAGAATTATGCGAATCTTTCAACAAACTGTTTTGCTAATTTATACCTCCTGATTTAGACCTACCCTTGTTTTTGTCTCCGCGTTGAGATTGCTCGCCGTGCTACCGTCAAATTAACGACACTGTGTTTTAAACTTGGTTTTTTGGACTCGGGGCTTATGAAATTCCTATATATATTTTATTTAAAATTTCTTTATTTACTGAATTCATTTTATTGACCAGTAAAACTAATACGACATCTTCATTAAATTATAATACTGTCTCGACAAAATTCTCGCCTATTATCACATTTCACAGAACCAATCATTCCAGTAATTAATTCTCATTGCATCAAATATCTCCCGTGATTATTTTAATGAACCCACCTCAAGTCTCGTGATTTGTTTTCCCACCGTCCTAGCCACCTGCCTTACGCAGCTAAACTCCATCGCACGGAGAGTCCGGTACGCGGGTTTGGGCACCAGATAAGGCCGGGTCCAGGGCCCGGGCTCGGGTCCTCTGTTGTGATTCCGTTGGCAGACGCATTTCACATTCGGTAATACGGAATATCTCTGGTGGCGCCTCACGGCTCGCAGCATCCCGCATTCATTCTATTAAACCGGGGAGCACGGTTATAGAGGGACTACTTTATTTATCGAAGCCTTTATAAATATGTATACATTATTTTCCCTGCTGTAACTTACTCCACTAGCCTTTTTCTGCATTGCTGCATTGTCGTTAGGCAAATAGGTATTTTAACTTGACATTTAACTGTAGATATTTAATATTTTAAAACTTCAAAATGTCATTTTATGACAACACGAAGCTACTAACTTAGTCTTTTAAATGTGTTCTTAACGTTCATAACAAATGTTTTCACATATACTTCGTTTGACAGTTTGTTTTAAGGAAACAACGCAAAACATCATAAATCAGTTTTAAACTTTTTATTTATTTATAACTTTGATCTGTGAATTTGATTTTGTTTTTGTTTTTGTTTATCTAACATCGAATACATGGTTTTTTCGATACATAAAATTTAAGAATCTCTCCTCTCCATATATTTTTTTCTTTGCAAAGCGTCATGTAATAAAAAAAGTTTGAAGTTTAAATTATCCTAGAATATGACGTAGAATGATCTCCTACCTCTGATTTCCGAGCACCCGTTTGTTTAAAGTAAAACATAATTTTTATTTATTTATCTTGATAAAACATAACACATAACTCATAAATGATTGATCAATCAATCAGACCTAGGGTACATACATTATATAATAAGGTTAAATAATACAGTTTTTTTTTTTAAGTTAACTGAAAAAAAAGAAGTAAAGTAAGTTTAATCATATATAAATAATAATAATAATTGAGATAGAAAAGAAAAATTTAAATGAAATGAATATAAGAAAGATGTTATATGGAAATTAAATGTTAAGATATTGTTTAGGTGTACAAATAGAGGTTAGATTTTAAATGATGTTTTGGATGTTTTATAATCTAGGTAGGAGAAAATATATAGTAAAAATATGATTGCACATGCCTGGAGACAGGGATACATTTAAATTGAAATAGGCAAGATTATGTATGTGTTTTATATGCCAGTGATCTGCAATCGTAATTATTCTGGTAGTTTCAATACCCTTCACATTCACAAATCGGTCCCCTGTTGTAAAATCCAAGTTTCTGAACTTGGACCATTGTGTTTTTTTTAAACTCACTTTGATTTTCCTGTGATCGATCTTTGGTTTGCCATTTAATATCTTTTAAATGATCGCAGCGACCTCAATTTTTGTCTACTTTTAAATGTTATGCGAAGTAGGTACCTAATCAAATCCTTTTTTTGTTGTGAAAGTTATCTCAAACACAATAAAATAGAATCCCTTTTTTATACATTCTTACACGAACATATTATTGTTAATATATTATCTTATACCGAATTACAATCATTGAAAACCTTCACCTATTTAACAACTTATGAATGGTGACAGTAATTACTGATAAATTGCAACTCATCAATCATCAGTATGAAATTATGCATGCAATGCAGTTGATTAATGCGTGTGATATTGTACTCTATAAGTCACATAATTATATTATTTATAGACTAGTGGTGGGCGAAGCGGCTCGGTTTAGTGAGCCGGATCACTAAATCAGTTCTCTGTAAAGACAATCTACATGAAAACTGGACGAAAAAAGTATCGTGTGAGAGCGTCTTAAGGACGTCTTTGGGAGGGCCAAGGGAGCGAGGGAGAGGGCATGGTGCAGGGGGACGCGAACCGTCGTTCAATCGAGCCGGATCACCGAACCGGTACACTACAAAGAGCTGATTTAGTGATCCGGCTCACTAAACCGAGCCGCTTCGCCCATCACTATTATAGACTAGATTATCTACATAGTTATAGTAACTAACCACCTAGGTGTAATTCAAAATTTGAAAACTGTATCAACAAGTCAGAATGTCTACAGTCTGACATTTAAAAATAGACAAAAATTAAGGTTTTAAATGGCAACACAAAGTTGGCTCATAGGGAAATCAAATTAAGTTTTGGAAAACACAATGGTCCAAGTGCATATGTTTCACTGTAACCAAACGGTGTTCAAAAATCAGCGGTACTCTCCGAAAGGAGATGATTCTACATCATATTAATAATAATAATAATAATATTTATTTGAAACACATTATTTTACAGAAATATTTAAGGAGGCTTTGACTGTCCAACTAGGAACAAATCCCGTATTAGGACAGTCAAATTGACAAGTTTAGTTCATATTAATATACATATACATAGAGTATATAAAAGAATCCATAAAGTAAATTTAAGAAAAAAAAGGTGTTTTGTTTTTGTTTTTAAAGTATGTTGCATTTAAAAAAAAAATTATTGTACTGTATTGTAGAGTAATAATGAATTACATATGAGATATAAAAGTTTAAAGTATAAAAGTTAAGAAATTGTAAGATAATTTTATGTTGAAACTTTATTTTATTTTTAACGCTTCGCAAGGAAGATATATGGAAAAGAGATTTTTTATGTATTTCAGAAATTTTATGTATCGAAATAACCATGCATTAGATTTTAGATAATTAAAAACAAAAAACCTATGAAATTCCCAGGTAAAAATTATAAATCCAAAAAAAAAACGAAAAAAAAATTATGATGATTTACCTCATTTCTTTAAAATGAATTTTCAAACGCGAATAAAAAAAAAAAACGTTTGAATTTTAAGTGCGTAGCTTGCTGTTGCCATAGTAATGAAATGAGTAATGACAATTTTGCAGTTACAAAATAATAATATCTACAATTAAATTCCAAGCTAATATGCTATGTAGTAAAATTTATTAAAAAAAGTAGTTATCTATGAATAGAATAAGTAAATGCCGACATTAATAATAATAATAATTGGACGATTTGTATAGCGCCGTTTTTGTGAAAAATCACCTCAAGGGCGCTGTAGAGTCAATGAATCATTATAGACGTTATATTTTTGGATTTTATTTTAAACCCATTTTGGATTTTGATTGATTAGTGATTTTAGTGTTTTTCTTTTGCCTGTTATTCTTTTGAATTGCGCTTTTCAACTTAACCCCTTATAATTCTCAGCCGGCTCACATGTCTGGGAAGATAAGTGTGCAGGGCTACCGTCCAACGTAACACTGATATTATTGAATATTGAATTGGAGAAACATCTCTCCAATAATAAAATCCCGAGCATTGAACTAAACCCGGCAAATTATTTTAATCTCCAACGTTTTTTTTGCCACTTACCTATCAATAGTCATAATTAATATTGGCTTTATCACTATCCGGTTTCGGTTCTCCGGATAGTTTACAAAAACTATAATATTTAATAGACTTATTTCCCATAATAATAATTTGATTACGCAATTAAAATACCAGCTTGTAATACCTTATATCTTACAGCATTTAATATTAACCCACGGGAAATGAACTCTTGAACCAAAATTCCTAATTTTATGGTTTCTGTCAATAGGTTTTTTTTTTACCTTTTCGGGTAATATTAACCTTGATAAAGATAACATCTATTCATAATTATCAACATTTTCTGTAAAGCTATATTTAATTAAATTTATGAATAACTTATTATATTCAGCAATAAGTCATCAGCCCGCGACTACTATAAATATGTAATATAACATTCTGGAACATATGCATATATATCTTTCATTAATACTGTACACTAATTAATAAAAATGCATATCATACTTTAAACTTATATACTTTAAACTTTTATACTTTATACTTTAAACTTTCACATCTCATGAATTCATTATTTCCCTACAGTAAATTAAAAAATGCATATCATACTTTAAACTTTTATACTTTATACTTAAACTTTTACATCTCATATGTAATTCATTATTACTCTACACTAAATTTAAAAAAATTATATCATACTTTAAACTTTTATATCTATCTTTTATATAAAAGAAGCAATATACTTTAAAAACACAAAAAAATAAACAATTTTTTTTTTTTTTTTTTAATTTACCGTATGAATTCTTTTATATTATTTCATGTATATGTATATTAATATGAACTAAACTTATCAATTTGACTGTCCTAAAACGGGATTTGTTCCTAGTTGGACAGTCAAAGCCTTCTTAAATATTTTTGTAAAATAACATGTGTTCCAAATAAATATTATTATTATTATATTAATACAGGGTGTTCGGTGGTAAAGTGCAGTAACTTCTGGAGGCTTCTACATGGTGATAGAAGTAAAAAAGATAAATAACTTTTTTAGAAATTACATTTTTTTTCCATACGAACAATTTTTTACCTGAAATCTACCTTTAATCGTCAGAATTTAAAAAAAAGTTATTTGTCTTTTTTACTTCTATCATGTACATTCGCCTCCGAAGTTACTGCACTTTAAAAGGAAAAACGAACATTCCCGGGTTATGAATAACCTGACGATGTTTTTTTTAAATCTTGCTACCATCACAGTAAGCGGAAAATGTTGCTTGTGTGGTGATGGAGGACTTAGCCGGTTCAGGAATTGAACTCGCAACGCCTGGGTGGGACCCAGACGCGATGTCAACTCAGCCTCTGACCGGGCCAATATAAATAATTTTGAAATAGTAGGGGTGTATACAGTGCACAGTCCATAGTCCACCACGACCACAGTCCACCACATTCCACCACGAGTCCACAGAGGCTATAAAATTGTATTTACATAAAGATGTCTCAACGCAGTAGAAGAAAAATAAAATCCCATAAATTTATGGAAAATTAACATCAACCTTAAAAAAGGTTATTTTCCTTCTTGTCTCGGGGCATGTTTAAGAGCTTCTGCGCTGTCATCCCACATAATAAATTGAGTTCATTATAATCTGACTATTATTCCACTATCCCAATATTACACAAAAGACAAAAACATTACATTTGACACTACTGCACGCCCTAGGGATCAGCGAAGTATTTTAAAGATAATTTAACTACTGTGTTAAATTTCTTTCTACCTCCGTTCTCACTGTGATATTTCATATTAGGTTAGGTTATGCGCACTTGAGGTGAACCTTCACAAAACTATACTAGAGAAATTAACTCTTATTATTATAATTATGAAAAATGAAAATGCGGGGATTAATATTTTAACAGAAATGTTGACAACCACCAATGTGAGAACAGTACAGGTTAAATTTAGAGAAGAAAGAATTGATTATTTACAGTTCGCACACAAACCGAGTTGTTGTTTTCAGTGCCATTTTCTTCCAGATGAAGAATGTTCTTGTCCACAAAATAGCCTTTAAATGAATTATCGCGAAACGTTATGCTAATGTGTATACGTCACAGCGATGGACTGTGTTGTGTGTTGTGTGTGCGTGTCGTGTGTCAGGTATTAGGATCAAACAATTATTCTCACAAGTAATGTTGTTTACCAACCTATTTCAGTGTCAGCAGCAAATCTTGCCTGGCGCCACGCAGAATGGAATACGTACTATGTAAGTAGACTACCTACACAATATATGACATTACATCTTCATACTTTGTTGCTACTAACTTCTCACTGTTTACTAATTTGTTTTGCGACTCAACCTCAACAAAATCTCCAATCAAATAAATAAATAAATACCTACTTAATGCTGACTACTGTTATATTCCTAGCCCTTGCTATAAATCAAGCCATTAACGTCAACCCCTCATAATGTTATAATCCCTGCCATTGGCTTAAATCAAGCGTAAATTCATTGTGCTTTTCGGCATTTTCAAATAAATGCATTATTTTAGAAAACCAATGAAGGAAACTCATTATCGATTTGTTACGCAGCCATTGGGCGTAACTCTATGAAATTTCCCACAATCCGGAATACTAGAATACTATATAAACGGGAACAAGCCGTTCCTCTTAGTTCACATTTTAACATCTCGAAGTACAGTCTCCACGCTGTCCTTCTTCATTATTGTCATTGTCTATTTTCTATTGTACTTATAAGTTAATTAAGCAAATATTATGAGGCTTCTTTAAATAAATATATATCGTATAAAATATACAGGTTATTATTGTAGGGAACTTCCACCTTCTACTACTACCTCAACATATAATTATCTACAACCATCTGAAGATCTTCAATACATTCCATCTGCAGATATATTATTCAGACATACTCGTACACTACTAACTACACGAAGAGATCTTGATCATTGCTCGCCGTGCAAGAGTTGAATAATTATTTACCGCGTCCTCAACCGAGGGTCATAGCACTACCCTTTCTGTATATTAAATTTTTAAGATTTCGATGTATTACTCAAATTTTGTTTCTTTTGGTTCACTCGCTGAAGCTTTTAACCCTTTAGGTGCCACCGAACGATATATCGTTCCAATACATTATTGTACTTGAGTGCCACGGAACGATATATAGCTCGAGCCACACAATTCGTCACGCGTTACCCACGGTTCTAAAATTACGTCACATTATTGAAAACATGTGTCTAAAAATAAAAGTAATCAAAATAAAAATATATATATTCATGAATTATCGACACTTCTCCAGCATTTAAAAAAAATACACGTGGCACCTAAAGGGTTAAAGAAATTGTAGAGAAATCGTGCTATATTCACATTTTAAATGATAGGACAATTTACATTTCGCCGTTTTTGTGGGGCGCTGTACAAATATTACTTCTTATCTAATTATGAATTTACAAATATATACAGAAACATACTTACCTGTCAGGACACTTAGATAAACAGTTTTATTAGAAAGTTTAAAGTTCGAGAATATACGATTTTACTCGTAGAGGACACCGTATTGAAAACACTACCCGTTGCATGATTTGACGTTTCTATTTTATCGATATTACATTTATTAGTTTAGTGGCATAATAATATTTATTTATTTTAAATATTGATTGAAGGAACCAACGCGAACAGCGGATACTAAGTTCGGTGAGCGTGCTTTCGGAGTAATCAGGCCATGAAGCCTAGAATAAACTGCCACACGATTTAAGAATGATTAAGGACTTGGCAGAATTCAGTACTAAACTTAAAACTCATCTTTTCAGATAATCATATCCATAAATGGCAGAATTGTAAATTAAATAGCTAGGTTAGCCGGTTACACTTACAAAAAGGCACTTAAAGAATATGTATATGATTTTATGCAATAGTGCGCAAAGTCGTCGTTCTACTGTAATACAAAAATTCGGAAACTTTTGGCAGTCTGCGACATTGTAAATAAATATTGATAATTTCGTATTTAAACCTGGAAACTTTTTAAGGTCATCTTATTATTTAAAAAATAAATTTAAAAGAGAAAGGTGGGGAACCTACCTATTCCATCATATTTTCGCTGTTTTCTGACGTTAAAGTGTAAATCTATAGGTACCTTTATAGTTCGTTTTAAAATATTTTAAAATGTAACGTATTATAATATAATGTATGTCAATATAATGTATGTCAATATAATATATGTCAATATAATGTATGTCAATATAATGTATGTCAATATAATGTATGTCAATATAATGTATGTCAATATGTATCTTCTGACAACAAAGGTAGGTTTTAAATGATAATAAAGAAGAAAAATCTTCACATAATGGGAAAGGTGTCTAATTATCTTATACGGGTATTTAATTGAAGTACATAAAATACTTCATCGGGTTCTAGCATTGTCAGCGATTAGTAGGTTTTAGATTGGTTCCTACTTCGGGACGCTACAAAAGTTGGATTAATATCCTTTTAATTGCAAGTTTTACTGAAAAAAATATAGTCGGGTCTCTGTCCAGTCCTTGCGCATCCCGAGATCCATCATTTTGTCTCGGGCGAAGGTTGTTGCATAGCGCTTCCATCTCCCATATACAGCGAAGGGTATTACGAATTCGTTGGGCCAGCGACGAGGATCCTCCGCTCCAAAAGGGCCCATGTCGCTCTACCTGGATATACTCGCGTTCGCCCTTTTTAAATAATTCATAGATTCGTTTTGTTCTGATGGTTTTTTCTCTCCAGCCAGGCTTTGTGGCACCACGACTGACGGCTCGTCGAATCGAATGGACGCCGAAGGGGGTTCTCGTTATTTTTCGGGCATCAAGGTGTCAGAAATGGATTTGTAGTTTTTTATTGCCTCGGTGTTATTTTTTGTTCCTTTTCAGTTGCGTCATTTATTTTGTTCGCTCAAGAATATATTTAACGTGGAGGCCGGCTTCAGCATTACCGAGAAAACTCCTTGTAGGGAACCTCTGTCGACATTATTTTATGTTGTTACATTTACACACTTTTTTCTATATGCGTTACATTTTCCCATGGTTCTGATCGGCAATCAATTATTGCAATTCGATAAGTCCAATTCCATTGCATTATGGCTACGAATGCGGTTAGCGAAGGATTCAGTGGAGTGTTTTCGCAATTAATTCTTGATTGACACTAAGCGTATAGCACAGGGGTCTGATTCCCTCGCCATGGGTGGTTATGTTTGGTCCGTCGCCATCCGATGATTTGCGCTGGAACGGCGCCCGCGGACGACGGTTGCCGACACATTTCGATTCATTACTCTTACCTTTTGCCACAAATGGCACATTAGGTGTCCGCACCGCGGATTATCATCAAAACGGTCGACTTTTAATTAAGGCGAATCGTGTTTCTGTCAATTCGCTTTTAACAAGCTGGCTTTGATTAAGGTACGGCATAATATTGGTCATTCCAGCATGGAATATGGCGATTATAGCGCCGACTATGGCCTGGTGATTATTTTTACTAGAGGCGTTGGCAAAATAACGATTATTTATTTTATCAAGAAGTTGCTTCTCCACTTACGGCTTGTTTACTTCTCTCTTTTGATGTATAAATTCATCGTTAATTTGAATATCGAATCGATTTGATTATTTAATCATATATCCCTCTTTCATTGTCGATCGCGATTTCAAATAAAATAACACGATACAGGTTGGCCGGGTTTGCATTTTCAGCCCAATGAGTCCACACTTCCTAATAAATATCATAATATTTCCAGTTGGCTTCTGTCCTTCTGTGCGTATTTGAAGAACCTCCAACAAAGGTGATCCAGATGTTTTTTCAACATAAACTGATGTCACCTTATTACGGAGCTATGTAAACAGCTAAATATGATGCGTTCCACAGTGGCACTACAAACATCTTTCAAAATAATTTCTATCGGTAATTTCTTCTCAAATAGATCGTGCTGATCGTGTTGATCTCCCGGAAGTGTTTTACGATTTCGATCTGTAATTATCTTTATTGGTCTAGGTCGAAGGAGATAAGGCAGAGGACTACAATATAGTGGCCGGTTGCAACACCAAATTCTTCTTTCCTCTCCCAGACACTACCTGAACCCGAATATCCCGTCCATAAATTGACTTAATTGGATTGATGCTGTGAGTGGTCTCGGTGCAGATAAAGGATGAGCATTTTAATTTAAAGCGATTGGCTTTGTTATGTCATAGATTACCACGGAAATGTTATCATAGGTGATGATTTCTTGGCCGACCTTCGAGAAGAAAGAAATTGTTTTTATCAGATTCTCGGTTGATTAAATTTCCTTTAAACTTTTCACTCTATATATTCTACGCACTCAATTAATTTCCCCGAGTTTATTATTGCTGAGCAAAATCGCTACGAATGTCAACATATCTTACGTCGCGAGGAGAGATTTGACCGGGGAAACCTTGTGATTCTGGAAAGAATCTCTCTTCATCTGTATGACATTCACAACACACATCTTATTTTATGTGTTTATTTTTTATTCCTATCAAACGTTATGTTGTGTTTTTTATTCGAAACGTTAAAAAAGAACGAAATATTCTCGGCCTTTCTAGAAATGTCCGATTCCGAAACACTGAAATAATCAATAACAAAATTTGAATTACTAATAGGTTAAAAAAAACTCGTCATATTTTGATCCCAGGCAACATAATTTTATTTCGTAAAGCATCGATTTTTGTAAAAAAATATTTTTAGTTCATTACTGAAATAAACGATCATTTCGAACTCTCCAAATCGATATTTTAAAGTTGAAGTAATTACGTACTTACTGCCGTATTCGTGCTATACACTGCCTCACTATTATGGATAAGTACTGTCTATAAATTTTAATTTCTCTTCAATTTATTATAAAAAGTCATTTCCCCAAGCCTCTGGTAGAGTTGTTTGGTTTCGGTTTCCTCCGTATATATATATTTTTTTAAATTTTTTATGTGAAGTCCGTTATTACTGAACATAACCCGACTCCTGTCTTAAAATGTTACTATTTGTGTAGTAATATTGTGAATGTGTTATTTTTGTATACCCATATATATGTATACTGTATAATATTTTGTAATTTTTTATGAATATGCACCAAAGGAGTACTGTAGGAGTAGTATTAAGAATAAGCTGGAATGTATGTAATATGTTAAGAATGAATATAATAGAATAGAATGTAAAAGTAGCACTGTAGGATACCACTGAATGGGGTTATTTAATCATTTTTAAGTTTATTTATAGTAAAGCCTTTAATGACGGCCTCCATGGTCGAGGGGTAAGGCTTTCGACTACGAATCCGAAAGTCGCGGGTTCAAACCCCGGCGTGCGCAAGTAATTTTTATTTAATTAATTCGTTTTGTTTCACAATTAATTAATTTAAAAATAATATATAGCATATTTGCGCACGTTCCAGAGTGGAAGATACTCTCAGTATCGCCCTGGTGAAAGACCACCATTCAGAATTGAAACGTTGCTTGAAATGGCTTTTTAGCCGTGTTTGGTGACCAGATCTGAATAGCCAGGTATTTCCCCTTTTCCCCACCTTCCTCTTCTCCTTCTCCTTCCCCTCCCCAATACCTTCAGCCTCACAACATTCCCCAATTGGGGATGCCATAGTCTTACTGGCTCCAGACGGTTGGGAGCAGTTGGGACTGTTGTGCGGTACTCATATAAAAAAAAAAGCGCACTTGAAGTGAAACAATACAAAACTGCGCTATATAAATGCTTTGTTATTATTATTATTATTGTTGGATTATTTTGATATCAATTCGCAATATCCGGATTTCCTGGCGCATTATTTTATTCCGTAGTATTTATTACTCACCGTGTTTATCTCCCCTTTTTGTAAATAATACGACGCGACTGTCAAATTAATTTTATTTATTAAACGTGTTCTTATCTAATTGACGTACAGAGGTTGAGATTTAAAAATTCAATTTGCGTTTTAAGTTCGCACACGAAATAATTAATATCTGACCATAGATATAACTTCGAGCGAATTTAATTGCCCGGTAAATATACAAATAGAAATATACATTTGCAGATAGATCTCGCTCTTAGAAAAACATATATGTGTTCAGAAAACGAAGAGGTACATCTGTTATACTAGACGTTCTTATTTATCGTAAATTCTAACTCAATAAAATTGAATTTATCTGGAATTGAGTAATGGCCCGGTATGTATTTTAAGCCTGGCCTTTCGTAGCCGTGAGATACTTTCAGAGATTTATAAAGGACGACAGGTGAATAATGAAGGAATTATTTATGCCAGACCTTTCAGTCGTAACTTTAACTTTTATGTTTTTATTATACGTTTGTAGAATGCACGGAGAATAAAAACGTATTTTATTAATTTTATGGGAGAAAATTCAAGACCTTTCGTAGGTGTAAGTGCGTTTTAATAAAAACGTATTTTATTAATTTTATGGGAGAAAATTCAAGACCTTTCGTAGGTGTAAGTGCGTTTTAATAAAAACGTATTTTATTAATTTTATGGGAGAAAATTCAAGACCTATCGTAGGTGTAAGTGCGTTTTAATAAAGACGTATTTTATTAATTTTATGGGAGAAAATTCAAGACCTATCGTAGGTGTAAGTGCGTTTTAATAAAAACGTATTTTATTAATTTTATGGGAGAAAATTCAAGACCTTTCGTAGGTGTAAGTGCGTTTTAATAAAAACGTATTTTATTAATTTTATGGGAGAAAATTCAAGACCTTTCGTAGGTGTAAGTGCGTTTTAATAAAAACGTATTTTATTAATTTTATGGGAGAAAATTCAAGACCTTTCGTAGGTGTAAGTGCGTTTTAATAAAAACGTATTTTATTAATTTTATGGGAGAAAATTCAATACCTTTCGTAGGTGTAAGTGCGTTTTAATAAAAACGTATTTTATTAATTTTATGGGAGAAAATTCAAGACCTATCGTAGGTGTAAGTGCGTTTTAATAAAAACGTATTTTATTAATTTTATGGGAGAAAATTCAAGACCTATCGTAGGTGTAAGTGCGTTTTAATAAAAACGTATTTTATTAATTTTATGGGAGAAAATTCAAGACCTTTCGTAGGTGTAAGTGCGTTTTAATAAAAACGTATTTTATTAATTTTATGGGAGAAAATTCAAGACCTTTCGTAGGTGTAAGTGCGTTTTAATAAAAACGTATTTTATTAATTTTATGGGAGAAAATTCAAGACCTTTCGTAGGTGTAAGTGCGTTTTAATAAAAACGTATTTTATTAATTTTATGGGAGAAAATTCAAGACCTTTCGTAGGTGTAAGTGCGTTTTAAATTTGACGTTTTACCTTCCTAAGTACCTAAATAATAATAACCATGCTTAACAGTATATAAACGTTGATTATTTCGGATAACCTCGGTTCAGCGGAGAGTATTAAAGATTATTAAAATAAGGAACTCCACTCCATTTTTTTTTCTTCAAATCTATGTATGGCCGGTGGGTTTTGATCAGTTTTGAGGTTAGAATGTCAAATGTCAAAACAAGGATAAACTTTATCGTACATAATTGTATATTCTATTCATGGGAAACCATAACTAAACATAAGAAATATAATTATGTACCTTTTTATAAACTTTAACTCAAAGAATAATAATAGTGTTAAATAGGGGTTAATAGGGGTTAAAATTCTTCACCGCAACAATAAAAGCAAAAAATTGGATAACTTAGAAGCACTCGAAATTAGAAAATCCCTGAATAATAATGCTAGTACTTTGAATAACCAAATTAACTTATCTTTTAGTCCCATTCTTAATATTTTTCCAATAAACCGCTCTGTTCTTCCCGAAAATCCCGCAATTACCCCTACCCATTTGCTTACCCCCCACTCCAACACCAAAAATGTATATGTCTTGTCAATATTATATATCATAAGTTAGTTATAATATTCTCCTGACGAAGGAATGGTGCTTCCGAAACCGGTAGAGTGTTAATAAAATAAAAGTGTTGTACAATAAATTTATGTGGTTTTTATTGTAATAATAATAATAGTATTGACCATTAACATTATCATAATATCCGTATTGATAATTTGTTTGATTCTTTCATTAATAATAGTTGTTTATATTGAACAATAATGATAGAGCTTGAAGTCACCCAAATTAAGTTTAAATTTTGCAAAACTAAAAGGATACTTGTTTTATATACAAAACAACATCGAAACAGATTCATTTTCATACTAATCCAAAAACAGAATGCTCACGTGACGTCAGATAATAATAATAATAATTAGATTACTTCTATAGCGCCGTTTTCGTGGGAAAATCACCTCAAGGGCCCTTTACAATTAATTAAATAACATGTACAACCAATACCTTACAGCTAAACTTTATTACTAATGGCTTATAAGTAAGACTTCTAACTATTGACTTACAACTAAAACTTAGCTAGGGATTAACTACTGAGACTTATAATTAGTGACTTACATCTATGGCTTATAGGCAGTGACTTACCAACTAAAAGTTATAGCTAGTAACTTACATTGTAGACTTAAGTAGGTATAACTAGAATATAAACCTAGTACATATTTATGACCAAGTGCATATTTTATACACAATACTGTAAAATGACTTACAACGATGGCTTAAAACTAGAGTCTTACGACTAACATCCTTATTTATAATATTATAAATACCTGTTATGATTATTGCTCGTGCTGTCACTGGTAAAGCACACAAAAGTGTAATATTTTTTATGGAAATATTTATAATATTTTGGGGGACGCCCAAGGAAACATGGCACGATCAAATACTTGAGTCGCGCCATGTCAGAAGTCGAAATAATGGAAGAGAATGTATGAAACGATGTATGAATGTGATTGAAGCAAGAAGTGTATACCAATACCGAGTTAGACCGTCCGTCCGCTCTCCCAACCCCTGCGCAGAAACGCCGTGATGGTTAGTTAGTTTGTTTTGTGTTGTGTTATTTCTACTTAAGTTTTGTACCACTTATGTTATTTAAAATTTTCTCTTGTCCGAAAACGAGATTTATACCTCATGGGATTGCTATGTAGCTACACATGAAATACAAGACACTTATGTATATTTACGATTTCATTCCATTTGATAAATTATAATTCTCTTTAATAATTTAATTTATGTACTTTTTGCAATTTGTAAAGTACCTAATTTTATTTTACCTCATAAAACTGTAGGGAAGTACTCGCATTTGAAATATTGAACTATGTGTTTTAAAAAATTTGCAAAAAATGTGTAATTAAATATCATTTTTGTTATTATCTACATTGTATTCATTTCTGTTAGTTAATTGTTGTTTGATAAGAACAACATACGTCCCAGAATCAATTTTATAATGCTAATCAAAATTGCTCTGGGGAACCTGAAATCATCAGGGTTTTCATCTCTTTTCCTTGGCCAATGTTAGAAATAATCTCCCGTTGCATACTGTATCGAACGCTCGAATCGTCTGACTGCGTTGATAAGTAATACATGTAACTACTCAAGTGCAAATCTATTATTAGTTCATTTTTTACATGTATTTACCATACGTAATAATTATTGTAAACTGTTAGTTTTGAGCTAATGATGAATGTAAATAAGTCTAAAGTCATGGTGTTTGAAAGAGAGAGTACGAAAGCAGTGTGCAATATAGTTGTGAATGATGAATACTTGGAGCAGGTCGATAAGTTTGTGTATTTGGGAAGTATGTTTACGAGAGATGGAAAGACTAATAGGGATATTGAAAGAAGGGTGAATGCTGGAAACTCCATTAACGGAGGACTGAACGCGGTTGGCGCAAACAAAAAGTTGTCGAAAGAAGCGAAGCTAGCAGTCCACAATGGAGTGCTGATACCAACTCTGATGTATGGCAGTGAGGCATGGAACTGGCACAGGAAGGATGAAAGTAGACTGAATGCTGTAGAAATGAGATCTCTGAGACGAATGTGTGGTAAAACCATGTATGATCGTGTGAAAAATGTTGAGATTCGTAAAATATGCAAGGCTGATGTAAACTTAGTGAGGAAGATTAAAAAAGGGACGCTTAGATGGTTTGGGTATGTAGAGCGAATGAACGAAGAGAGGAGTGTAAGGAGAATATATGACGCGAATGTGAATGGAAGAAGAAGCCGGGGACGCCCGATGAAGACATGGCACGATTAAATGAATCAAATACTCGAGTCGGGCCATGTCAGAAGTCGGAATAACAGAAGAGAATGTATGAGGCGTTGTATGAATGCGAATGAAGCAAAAAGTGTATGCCAAGATCGAGTTGTTTGGCGGTCCGTCCTCTCTGCCTACCCTTGCGGGGAAACGGCGTGATGGTTAGTTAGTTAGTTAGTTTTCCAAATAATAAAATATTAAAAATAAACCTATTAATTACGAAGCGTCGATAGCTAACGATTTGTAACTATTATCTGTTCGTATGTAGAAATTTGATCACAAGGATACGTTTTTATTGTTACGTATATAACGTCAACAAAAGCGTGTTTACGTAAATTAAAAATATTCTTTACCCTAACTACGGTACCTTCCTAACAGTTGATTAATCCAATTCAATTTAGTATGTAGATACAATCATTCATTTCATCTATTGGACGCGATTAAACTAGGAATCGGTATATTTCTTTCCTTTCTTTTCTTTTTTTAAAAGAAAAACAAATATTCCCTGGTTACCAATAACCTGACAATATTTCAAAATCTCCTACTACCATCACAGTAAGCGGAAGATGTTGCTTGTGTCGTAATGGAGGACTTAGCCAGCCGAGGAATTGAACTCACGACGCCTGGATGAGACCCAAACGCTATGCCAACTCAGCCACTGACCGGTTATAAGGTATATACGAGTATGTATTTGAAATACCATTCATTTAAGCAAACATGTACACGACCGGTCAGTGGCTGAGTTGGCATCACGTTTGGGTCTACTAACCCAGGCGTCGTGAGTAAATTCCTCCATTACGACACAAGCAACATCTTCCGCTTACTGCGATGGTAGTAGGAGATTTTCAAATATTGTCAGGTTATTCGTAACCAGGGAATATTTGTCTTTCTTTTTAAAAAAAAATGTAGATATCAGTGTGAAGGTGGCCGTAATTGATTGAAACCGGGCCGGTATGATAAATAAACGAGTGGAATAAAGTTTTAAATTATGTTCACCGATGTAGTTATTGATTATTGTAGGTTTAAAACGTAATTCCTCCAAGAAACATATAAAAATACATCACATTAATACATCGTCATAAAGTATGTCAGTATTAGTGTTACAATAAAATATTGTATTTTTGTAAGTTTCCTGAAGAAATTGAGCTTTAAACCTTCATTTACGACTTATTCCATTTTATATTCATTTTATGTGTACACACCGGCCAACAGACAATAATTCATCTCAATATTTAAAAGCATTACGTGCTAAAAGTGTTTTCTCTTCTAAAACATTGAAAATAACGCCATCTGTGATCGCGAATTTTCATAATAATTTTACTTAACCGGACATTTTTTTTTGTTTAAGTATCTTTATGAGCCTAGAAAAAAATAAAATATTCGGCCTATAAAAAATGCCTTTAATTGTAAATTTTTTTTACTGTATGTAATATTTTTGTCAGAACTTTACAAAATAAAAAATAAATTTGCATTTTGAAGACGTTTTTTTTGCATACGTTGGAAACATGCTGCCAATATTTCATTTTTTAACCTTTTCGCCACCTGCATAAGGAGTGCGCGATTTTGTTCGAATTTTACGAATGGGGTAATTTTAGTACCACAAATATACTACAATATGTTTTTGAATTCAAATTTTAACAATTTAGTCCGATGAAAACGGAAAATTGTTTTCACATTGCCTCTCAGAAGCTGGGCGTATTGTACAGAGCCCGCAGATACTTTAATAGTACACAACTGCTGACCCTGTACAAATCGCAAGTACGCCCCACTGTAGAATTTGGCAGCCACCTCTGGTCGGGAGTCCCAAAATATCTGAAAAAAACCCTTGACTCTGTGCAGAAACGGGCGGTCCGTTTGATAGATTCGCCTATCTTAACAAATGGGCTGCAATCTTTGGAGCACAGACGTCGGGTGGGAATGCTGTCCTTGTTCTACCGGTATTTTAATGGAAGATGCTCCGAGGAACTAGCCTCATTGATCCCTTCGGCACCGGTGCATAGTCGGGAAACACGCCAAACGCGCGCCCAACATTTGCACACGGTTGACATTTGTCACATGAGAACAGGTCGCTTCTACGATTCGTTCTTGTGTTCAACAGCTCGGCTGTGGAATGATCTGCCGGCCACTGTGTTTCCTCCATCCTCTATAACATGGGTCTCTTCCAGACCCAAGTTCACTCCTTCCTATCCTCTAAACGACCCTCCACATGGCATCCCCAAAGATGGTATAGGCCTTGAGGGAAATTATTTCCCTCAGGGTCTACTGTAAAAAAAAACAATAAACATCGCAAGCTCATTGTTTGCATTATCCTCTCGGCATACAAATTCCGACCTTAAACTCTTTGTTCCGGAAATTCGCAAATTCGAAAAAATGTCTGACTGTCAGATAGTACGTCGAAGTTGAATTAGTCTAAATTTGGTTATGACTCAATTTAATTGTGGAATTCTTTCTTTGTACTGAATACGCTGAAACGAAAATCGCCACAGCAACTTTACAGTCAACAAATGTGAGGAAATACAGGACTAAGGATTAATATTTGTTATCGTAGTATGTACGAGTTTATATGGATTTACTTTTTCTTCACAATGAGTTTTCGCTTTGCTACATTTTGAATATCATATTTCGATACCGTGGATTGGAAGCGCTTAGATGAAGTTAAAGATAAGAAATAAATCGAAATATTTTTTATAAGATCGAGAACTGTGTATTTATGGCAGGTAGCATTTATACCACGCTTCGAGCGAATGGATCGTTTCACAGGGATTGAAAACCTCCGCGCGAACTTACTTATTATTTCTGTATTTTTATGGATTCATTTTACGAAAAATAAATAAAAGTTTTATCGATACATTTACTTGTATTTCGTAACATTACCGACAATTTTTAAATTGTTCGTTATCGGTATTACAGGTAGGTTAATCGGGATACAGAGATTCTTGCTTATGTAGTGTTGTACTGTATCCTACGACTACTGCAGGGTGAGAGCGGATTGTGGGCGGTTGTTCCAAACTAGTTTGAACCACTACCGGTGTGCCCAAATACATTCAAACGTGCGCACTTTAAAATGATTCACCTGTATCTTTAATGTTCAATATAATTGAAAGATACAACTTTTGATACTATTTGAAGAAAGTATGTCATCGTCGTCAGCCTATGTACGAGGTGTCTTCAAAAGAAAAGGTGAATTTTGAATTTTTTCGAAAAGTATTTATTTATTCATCAATATCCATTTTTACCCTTCAAAGTATTTATTTATTCATCAATATCCATTTTTCCCCTTCAAAGTAATCCCCCTCAGATATAATGCACTTATGCCAGCGCTTCTTCCAATCCTCGAAGCACTTCTGGAATGCGCTTTTCGGTATGGCCATCAGCTCGTTCTTCGATTCTGACTTTATCTCATCAATTGTGGCAAAACGCTTTCCTTTCATTGGTCTCTTCAGTTTTGGGAATAGGAAAAAGTCGCAGGGAGCCAAATCCGGTGAATACGGTGGTTGATACATGATTACGGTGTTGTTTTTGGCCAAATAATCACGAACAAGCATTGATGTGTGAGCTGGTGCATTATCGTGATGCAAAATCCATGATTTGTTTTTCCACAATTCCGATCGTTTGAGCCGTATTGCTGCACGCAAACGTAGCATAACTTCCTTGTACTATTCCTTATTAACCGTACGACCTGTTGGCAAAAACTCATGATTCACCACGCCATTGTAATCGAACGAAACAGTGAGCAAAACCTTCACATTTGATCGAACTTGGCGTGCTTTTTTCCGTCTTGGCTCTTCTGGCCGCTTCCATTGGGATGATTGGGCCTCGGTTTCGACGTCATAACCATGTACACACGTTTCATCGCCAGTTATGACCCTTTTGAGCAAATCTGGATCGTCGTTTACGTCATTCAACAACTCCTGAGCGATACTAATGCGACGTTGCTTTTGCTAAAAATTTAGCAATTTCGGAACAAACTTCGCTGCCACACGTTTCATGCCCAAAACATCAGAGAAAATTGCATGGCATGAGCCGATTGATATGCCAACATCCTCTGCAACTTCCCTAATAGTGATTCGACGATTTTCCAAAACCATTTTCTTCACTGTTCCGATGTTTTCTTCGTTTGTTGACGTGGTTGCAACTCCAGGACGCTCATCGTCATTAACATCTTCTCGGCCTTCTCTAAAGCGCTTGTACCACTTATAAACACTTTTTTGAGACAAAGTAGACACGCCGAATGCCACAGTCAACATTTTAAGTGCGTTGGAGCACTTTATGCCATTTTTAACGCAAAATTTAATACATATTCTTTGATCCATTTTTTTCAATAGTAAAAAATCGAAGAACACACAAAAACGTAACTAACCTTTCCAGTTGTCAAAAACAAACCACTAATCCAAAATGGCTGATAATGCTAATATTTGATAAACATATGTTTACAAAAAAAAATCGATAATCGAATGTACACAGCCCGCGAAAATTCAAAATTCACCTTTTCTTTTGAACACGCCTCGTATATTCAATGCTGAATGATGACCTCGCCTCCTCCCAACTCAAGTTGCATCTACCTTTCTTGATTCCATACTTTTTAACTTGATTATCTCGTCCATGAACATAGTTTTTTGTTCCTCTTGGGGGTACTGAATAAAGAGATTTGTCCATAGATTGTCCACAAACTCAGAGATTGTGTCCTACTATTTGTTATTCGATCTTTTTGACGTGTTCAATTATCTCGGTTATATTTGTTTGTTTCCTCATTCATTTATCTATTATCTATTCGGGTGACGCTTGGCATGCGTATTTTCATGTTTATTTTGAATATGTACAAAGATATCACACATTTACATATCACTAACTAAATAATAATATTATTTAACCCAGGTACCTACCTACTTCAGAATCAGAAGAACGTGAAGACCTGCTTCAACGACAATATACATATTGTATTTTGTATTCCCTTTTTACGGTTTTCATCGTTTCAAATGTCGAACGTCTTTCATATTACATGTTTTATGTTCCATTTTTATGACGATTTGAATTCGTAATTGGAACCGAGTTTCCAAATTCAAATGTACAGAACATGGTCCTTGACACCCTCCCGCATTCCGCCCGCCTTTCAGATTGTTCCCTCCCCCTTCCCACTGCCCGGTGCCTGCAGCCGGCATTGTACCAGTCTCCCCCTCCTGAGATGGAGATGGCCCAAGGTTCCAGAGGTGTTAGGTCTTTTGTTGGGCCCAGGTACGGCGCTGCGGGGATGCCGGGGATCACGAGGAATGACGAACCACGGGGTAAATTCTGAAAGTAGTAGGTTTTTGTAATTCTTGAAATATATCATATTTGTGGTGTCATTATATAATCGCTTTCTATGGCGGCTATAAACCTGAGATTCCAGGTAACTCTTGCATTTCAGCGTAATTTTTAGAAGACTTCACCTTTTATGGTATCTATTACCCAGTTAGTTTTTTTTTAATACAGTGGTGCCTCACACAACGAACTTAATTCGTTCCAGGAGCAAGTTCGTTATGCGAAAAGTTCGTTATGTGAAACGCGTTTTCCCATAACAATACATGTTAAAAAAAATAATTCGTTCTGTAGCATAAAATATGGTAAGATGACATAAAAAAAAGATAAATTTTTTGTTATTATTTTTATTTAGATACATCTAAAAACATAATGAAAAAAACACACATTTTTTAATTTTAAGAAATAATCGAATCTTGCACATCTTCATCCATTTTCCGCTTTTTGGCCGATGGTGCAGTGAAAAACCTGTCCAAAGTCGTTTGTTTCTCTCTTTTCTTCAACATCTGCCGGAAATAACGGACAAGAGTATCGGAGTACAGGTCGTTGATCCTGTTTGCTTCAGCGGAATCCGGATAGTGGGCATTGGTAAACTCCTGAACTGCTTTTCATTTGACCAGGATGTTCTTGATGTCAGCAGTTGGAATTGGTTGATTGTTTGATTGTTGCTCCTCGTTATCAGATGACGCTTCCCTTTGAGCATTGTCCTGTTGTTGGGCCAGAAGTAGTTTTAAATAGTTTTGATACTCCTTTGGCTACTTTGGCTGATTTTATTGCATCCTTGTTTGTCAAAATGGTGAAAATGGTGGTCTTGTTGAGGCCAAACTCTTTGACGAGGTCACACTGTTTTACCCCACATTCACTCCTTCTAATTATTTCCTGTTTCATTTCAAGAGAAATCACCTTCCTGCTTTTTTTAGAACCCATCATATAAAAAAAATGTTGAGTTTATCTTAAAAGGACGACTGCCGTGATACGTGTGCGATTTAATTCGTAATAAAGAACGATTGCTGCGATGCGTGCGTAAGTTAAGCGTACTACGCAGTGACTAACGAGTCTAACGACTGCCTGCGCGGGAGGATGCAATTAATCGGCAGTGATCGTAGAAGATCGGGCGACTTCGTTGTAATGATGAACGATTGCTGCGACACGTGCGTAAGTTAAGCGTACTGCTCAGTGACTAACGACTGCCTGCGCGGAAGGATGCAATAAATCGGCAGTGATCGTGTGAAGTGGGCGACTTCGTTGTGTGAAGCGAAGTTCGTTGTGTGAAGCGAAGTTCGTTGTATGAATCGTGAAATGAACGAAAAGGAAGTTCGTTGTGTGCAGCGTTCGCTGTGCGAGGCGTTCGTTATGCGAGGCACCAATGTACTTCTGAAGTGGTACAATTGAATTTCATGTTATAGATTTTACTTAGGTATCTACCTGAACTTAATTCAGAATTTCTCGTATTTCATAATGAGTAATATTTGTTCTCTGAAAATATGGAGAATCAATAATGAATATTACAAAAACACGATGTCGCCAAAAATCTTGATTCGCCTTCGATCAATTTTAAAATATCAGATAATCACGTGAGAACTTCTCCGTAAATCCTAGAATTATCGGGAACTTTCGAAATCTGTTTTCTGTGGCCATCCTGCTATCGCACTGATTAATTTGTCACTGAATTATCCACCATGACCTCAATTATAGTAAAACACGACGCGCTTGTATGACAAAGTTAATATATTCGTCAACAAACTGGTTTATCGAATCGGCAAATGCAATAGTTACGTACTATGTTATCAACGCACTCTTAATAGATTATTTTGATAATGTACTTACACAATAACAGATTATTCAGCATACTTTGATTTTCATAATTTTACATTATCTTGATTTTTAAGTAGTGTCGACAATCCTTATTTTTAAATATATAAAATCTTCGATGGTGACAAGTGCGCGCCTCAGCTACCCGATAGCTAGACAAACTCGAGAAATATTGCTTCGATATTTTATTAAATGTTTTTATAGTTCATCTATCGATATCAACAAAACTATAAACTCTTAAAAATTCGTCATAAAATCCATTTTCGATTTCCGTTTAATATGAACAATTATTTTTATCAATACGTGTAAATCATATAACATTATAAATCATCAGCAAATATACAGAAATCACAAATTTTATAAAAACAAGTGAAACTACACATATGTGAAATTTATTTATTTTCCTCGATATTTTTGTTGTACGGCCTTTTTGGCCCATCTCCCCCGCGGGCGCCCGCCGTCTGGCCGAATTAACCGAGGCGCTGCCCCTTATCCCTTGGAACACATCTCGCGCTATAAATCTCCCGGCCCTCCTCCCCTCCTGCGGCCTCTCCAGCTATCCAGCCCGTAGCGTAAGCCCTCCGAAACTCCTACCTCCCGAACCTCCGCTACCCTAACACATGCTCCGGGACCGACCGGCCCAATGCACCTCTTCTCTCTTTTGAACACCCTGACTCTGGCAAAATAATACGTTTTTTAAATGCATTTGAACGACAAATTACTGTTCTAATTTCGAAAATACACCACAGGAGGATTGCCGCATGTCAAATGTACACAGTCGATAAAGTGACTTCTGCATCTTGTATCTTAATAATAACTTCCCGCGTAAATTGCTGGCCAATAAGAACACTACAACAGACCACAGAAAAAAGAACGGATCCCTTTTCAAATTCTGTCGTATGATTTCGTAGGAAAGTGTTTGATTTTTGAATTCATAGGAAATAGCATTTTCAATTTGTTCAAGTAAACAGTGTTAATGTCAAAGATAACGCCGTTCAACAGTATGAACATTGTTCCGAGACCCATTACTAACATTATTAGAAAATCAAATAGTTTATTGTTCCTAAAATATCCGGATTGCTGATGATGTGACTGTTCAACAGGTTTAGGCTATTATGAACAAAGCGGTTTTCCGCCTCTTGGACAAAATATTTTTATAAAGAATCCACTATTTAAGAATCTCAGTTGCTATGTACAACGTTCATTCGTGTGCATTATTTTACAAGTTCTATAGACTCCGATATGACAGCTAAATATTTATGGACTTCACATTTCATTGCTCAATTTCGCTACTAATTTTTGTATTGCGATATATAACTTTTTGTATTTCATGTGAATCCAACTCTATTCTGGCAAATTGCTATATACCAGTGGCGTGCAGTCCATAAAGGCTGAAAAGCTGTACCTACCCTAAGAAAAAATAACCACAAGAAAAAAATATATGATAATTTAAATATTCGCAAAATTTTTGATCAAAATGTATTTTTTCCATGAATTTGGCAAGGAACTTGCACTCATTTATTCAGTTGGCCATAACAATTAGCGGAAGATGACAATAAAATGAACATTTTCATATATTCAATACACAATAATTCATATTCGAACTTGAAAAACTACACGTAGCCTACATTTGATCACAGAACAATGGACGCCACTGCTATATACATACTCACGTTTAGCTAATTGAATAGGTTGGGTAGTACATACTTCAAAGCCGCTAAAACCCAAAGAGACAATATAAACGGTTAGATTTGTTCTCACCAAACGCTCGGTTTACGCTAGCCGTTAATAATTGAATTGACCCCCCGCAGAGAGCTGGAGGCTTTTACATCGGTGCTTATTATTATTATATTCGGTTATTGTTCGATATTTCGATCGATCAACGCTTGCGAGGACCTCGTTTCCAATACTGGTTATACAGAAAAAAACCGGGATAACAAATGAACATATGAATTTCTTTAGTGTTATTGTACGGATTTTTAGTCTATGCTGCCTTGGATACGAATTGAAGACTTTGTATCTTGCAGATCCATAGAGATAATAATAATATAATGGTGTAAATAAAAAGTTAGGCCAGCTAGGTACCTACTTTCTCGTGATATTTTAAATTCGAATATAATGTTCCATTTAGAGCGCATAAACAAAAGCAAAGCAGTTATTTTGACAAATGGATTATTGGAGGGAAGATGGAAGTTTTGGTGGGAATAATAGAAGACATGAAGACAAATAGAAAAGGTTGGCGGTTGGAGTAATGTGATGTGGAAATTGTGTAAAGTGTAATTTGAAGAGAATAAATGGAGAGAAAGACACACTGCAAATGGCATCAGAGTATGTGAAATTATTATTAATTTTTAAAGAGAAAATGCTCTTTTAAAAAAAAATGTTTATACTTACAGCCCCAACAGTTTTATACAATGCTCAATTTTGTAATGATGTATACTGACGAATTGATAAATTAATTTAATAGTTAATTAAATACTTGAGTGCTATACTGTCGTGTCAGAAGTCGGAATAACAGAAGATAATGTATGGGACGATGTATGGATGTGAATTAAGCAAGAAGTGTATGCCAAGATCGAGTTGTTTGGTAGTCCGTCCTCACTGTCTACCCCTGCGGTGAAACAGCATGATGGTTAGTTAGTTAATTAGTTAATTTAATCGTATGTTATGTTTTCGCAGTAGTAGGTGACAAATAGATAGAGCTTGGCAACTAAATGTGCACATTTAATAAAGTGGAACTAGAATTTTTCATTATTGTGGTATTACCACCAACCTACTCGCTTTGTCTTAGAAATTTGTTCCTCGTATCCAAAATTTTCACATTCGAGTTTGACAGTTCTTTTTAACAACATAACTCAATTTTTTTTAAACTTTTTTACTTATCTTACTAATGCATGGTTATTTCGATATATAAATTTCAGATGTACAAAAAAATCGCCTTATCTTCCTATTCCTAGCAAAGCGTTAAATAATAATAAAAAAAAAACATAAAGTAGAATGATCTCCTTTCGGAAAGTAGGTACCACTAATTTCTCAGCACCGTTTGGTTAATGTAACATATATGCACTTGTGGTATTTTCAAAGTACCTATAAGCCAACTTGGTGTTGCCATTTAAAACCTTTTAAACGTTCGCAACGCCCTTATTTTTTGTCTGCTATAAAATGTCAGACTGTACATTCATCTATTCTGTTAAATAACTTCATTTGGATACCTCATTATTGCAATTATTATGTTGTCATAAATGTGTTTTAATTCCAATTGTTGATTAATTCCAGTAATAATTTTAATCCTCGATTCATCCTGTCTCGAAATATGAACAGCATGCCTTCAAGACCGTAAAAACTGACCATACATTTTATCACGACAACAAAAAACTGTCCATTGTTCTGCATAACAAAATTATATTAACATTATTTGTGCCCGGTGAAATGTTCATATAGTCATAATAAATCTCATAGCCCTCTGTAATCTGTACGTTATTGTTGTAATTGCTTAGCTAGACTAGCCGGTTAGTGCTTACCGAAAGTCACTTATAGAAAAAGTTTAAAAAATTCACGCACCGGTGCGCAAATGCGTCCACACCCCGCAACACTGTAAATAACTAAAAGTGTAAAAAAAATAAAAATAAAGTTAATCTAAATTAAAAACTTCTTACGCTTTTCAAGGTCATTTTATAAATATTTTCCAGTCCTAAAAATTATAAATATTTCAAATAAATACCAGCTCTTCTTGTGCCACCAATCTTCTAATAAATGTCATCAATAGAAAAGGAGGATAAAATAGCAACTGTAAAAATATTTTCTCTATACTTACATTTTCTTATAAAACAGTCTTCATCTGAAGCGACCTGCCAGGTAAGTATGTTTTTCTGTATCTGTTTGTACATAATTAGGTAAAGAATAGGAAGTAATATTTGTACAGCGCCCTTGAGGTGATTTTTCACAAAAACGGCGCTGTACAAATCTTACAATTATTACTATTATTATTACGTATCTGTCCCACATCCAGCAGTACTAATACGATTTGTAAGTTTTAACATGCGTCACGCGTCATAGATCACTTAGTTCTGCATCTCTGCATGACGTCCAGCTAGTTAACGGGGAGAGGGACGTCGGAGAGTTATTATTTATTAATTCAAAATAATGATAGTATTATTACGCAATACGATAAACATAATGTTTTTAAATAGAAAAATATTTATTAAGTATTTTTATTTTACGATAAAATCACCGTTTTTTTTGTAATGCGAATTACAAATTTTTAGTTACGTTTATTTAAAAAAAAACGCAACGACAAATTATTAAACATACTTTTCTCCACTTTAAAAATCATATTCGTATTTTAAATATTTTGTAAAACATACAATGGAACGGTTAGAAAAAAATAATATTTCTGATTGGATTTTGATAAATGCTAAGCCTATGTAAATTTATAAAATATTTAATAAATATTTTTCAATTTAAAAAATTATGTTTATCGTATTGCTTAATAATACTATCATTATTTTGAATTACTAAATAATAACTCTCCGACGCCCCTCTCCCCCTTAATGAATCGTTTTTATTGGAATGATTGAATAAATCAAATAAAAATCTCTATTCAATGAACAAGAAGATAAGTGTTAGGTTATACCTCGTACCTATGTTAACAAATCTTGCTTGAATTCATTAAAATAAAATATATATTTAATTAACATTCATGTCTGTTCCACTCTCCGGTTACCGGTTAATTATTTTAAGGATGTCACCTGTCTGCTTCATAAGGCTTATAGATGAGTCCGTAGACGTACGTTTTTATAGTTAATTTTAAAATTAATTTTTCGGAAAAGGTGTTTAAAATGCATATGAACTATTTAAAATTAACTAAATTAGCGAATTTATTAACAATTTTTTTATTGACAAATTGCCTCTGGAATACTGATTTGCAATAACCATTATTTACATAGCCGTAATAATTTGTTTTTAATGAGAATGTTGAACGTGCATAAAATATTATGGGATTTTTAACGGTAAGTTGTCAAGTTACTTAATGTTATGCCCAAGAAACTATGTTTTTAAGCTTATAAGCACCCACCTGATCATCAAGAACCCTCCACACAGCATCTCCGAAAATTATGACATAGGCCCTAAGGGAAATTATTTTCCTCAGCGCCGCTTCCTGTCTGGAATTAATGTTAAAAAAACTAGTAATAATGAATCTTTTAGCACAATTATTACGCAGCCATAATCTTGGCATTTCAATAAACTGGAAATGATTAGACTACGTACTCGTTTTAGTCCATTCCTGGTTCCCCTTTGAATCGCCGATACACCGAAAAAGCTGCTCCAAAAGGGCAACTATACTGACATTTTTACACTCGGCGTACAAGACGTGGGACCTCGGACTGCGGCTAACGTTGTTTATTCTATATTTCCATCTGCGCGATGAATTTCCTTATTCACGAAGCGAACGCGTCTTTGCCTAATACGGACTTGGCTTTGCGGGCATATTGAGGACCGGGAGAGACGGTTGGTTGTTTGTGTTGAAAGCGGTCGCAGCAAGTTGCGGTATCGAGGGTCGAGGGCTCGAAGGCGAAGCTCGAAGCTCGGAGGCTGTACATAAATCCCGTTGCACCATTGTCCTGTCGGGAGATGGATCTGCCCGCGCTGGTCTGTTAGATATTCATGATGTCTGATGTCTGTCCGACAGAATGGCGTCGGTTAGAGCGTTTTTTCTCGGATTATCACGTGTTTTTTGTCACTATAAATAACGCTGTTTCCCAGAGACGATACATTCGTGTTTACGCGACTTCCTTTATCTTGCATTTGTTTTTATTGGCAATTCTCCGCACCTTCTAAATCTAGCAAATGCCGTGTGCTTGACACGCTACTTCGTCTTTTGACACTTTGATTGGTTGTAAGTGAGAACACTAGTTCTCCGACAGCTATCTGAAAGTCATCATGATGTTTATCATATCACGTTAGCAGTGTAATTAAACGTTACTCGTTAGCTTCATGTCGGCTAAATGACTCACGAGTCCCCTTTGCTGAGCGTAAATCTGTCACGGCGGCAGCGTTGGTTGAGAGCTAAGCACTATGAAAGTTTTCCTATAAATGGCGTTCGTGCCTCTTCCTCCGTGACTTGCGGCTTGCGCAGTTGGCCGTCCCACATAGCCATAAGATGCTCATAACTGTCAATCCTACTTTGCTAATCTTATTACTGCAGCCAACTGGTTTATTTACCCTCCTCCGTAGCGGGCATTGCGGCTTGCGGCCTCTCCTCACTCCTGACCATCTGGTATCTGGTATCTGGTATCTCGTTACATGTCTTTTGGTTATTATTTAGCTTTAGCCGCGTGTTGTCCGAGCTACAATGCACCCCCTCGCCTTTCATGATAGCCGCGCACTTTCCAGACAGACTACACTTCCTGTATTTACGTGCAAGTCACATTGAATTCTGGACCCGTTTATTGCATTTCTGAATTTGGTAAAATACCATTCCCATGCAGGTAAGTGACAGCTAACAACGCAATAGTCGTATTAATATTTCATCTCCTTTGTCTCCTTGCCGATGAATTGTGCGCAAATAAGGAAACTGGTAATTTTCTTTGTGTTTATACAACAGTTAAGTTTTCTTAATCGATCGGTTGTAGAGTGCCATCGATTTAATTCTTGACAATGCCTTTATACGTTTCATTAAACGCATTACATTCCATGTAAGTACTAAAACAATAAGACAATAATTCATAGGGCCTTAGTTAGATACTGACCATTGCTGATGGACAGTTTTACGTGGGACTTTATAATTCATATGTGAATTCTAATGCATTTTGGGAGTTTCTTGGAGTTCCTAGTAACAAATTGAAATTTATTTCAAACTTTGTCAAGAACATTTATAATAAATAGGGTGGGTCACTAATCTTTTACCTACCCTCATTTCACTCTTAAGTAAGTTCATATTCCTAGAAATTGAATTTTCTGGATTTGGTTTTACTGTTTGTTTGTCATAGAACTTTCTTCTACGCATTTCTGATAATAGAGCAAGTCACGAGGACATCCGCATAATGAAACACGCTTAAATTGGTCAATTTTGTGTTGATATGTTACAAGGGGATCATCGAAAACAACTATGCGTGCTGGCAAATAATTCCATAAAAATAATATAACTTTGGTAATTCTCACACATCGTAATAATCCGATAGGTTGGCATTTTTTTCGACAATAATTTGTTGATAAAGTGACTAGGAATATTCCTACCTTAGTACCTTATTCATTACAAACAACTGATAATTTGGGTTCTACCATATTTTGAATGAATGAATGACTCATTGGACAATTTGGCAGCATGCCAATGTTTTCAGATTCAGTTTGTTTATCCGTATCGTGTCAATATTTATTTTGTTTGTTCACCTTCTACTTATCTACCGCCATGAAAGACGACATTTCCAAACGATCTGTGACCGAGGAATATTATTAAATATATTTTACAATTAGCAATTATTATGACTTACGTTTTACAAAGCTAAGGTTAGTAAAATATTTTAACCCATTAATTATTTATCGCTACGCCACTGGTGCTGGGTACCTACCAGTGGCGTAGCGATAAATTGCCAGTCCGGACAATTTTGTTAACCGGAACCCCTATCCTTCACAAGTAATGTGATCAATATTAAACATTTACTTCTTGGCCGTTACATACGAGACTAACTAGTTAATTAACTAACTAACCATCACGCCGTTTCTCCGCAGGGGTAGGCAGAGAGGACAGACCGCCAAAGAACTCGATCTTGGCATTAACTTCTTGCTTCATTCACATTCATACGTCGTCTCATGCATTCTCTTCTGTAATTCCGACTTCTTAGATGGCCCGACTCAAGTATTTGATTAACTTGATCGTGCCAAGTCTTCCTCGAACTCCTCGCCTTCTTCTTACATCCACATATATTCTCCTTACACTCCTTTCTTCGTTCATTCGCTCTATGTGCCCAAACCATCTAAGCGTCCCTTTCTTAATCTTGCTCATTACGCATACGTAAGCCTTGCATTCTTTACGAATCTCTACATTTTTCACTCGATCATACATGGTTTTACCGCACATTCGTCTCAGAGATCTCATTTCTACAGCATTCAGCTTTCATCCTTCCTCTGCCAGTTCCATGCTTCACTGCCATACATCAGGGTTGGTATCAGCACTCCATTGTGGACTGCTAGTTTTGCTTTTTTGGACAATTTTGTTTTACGCCAACACCGTTCATTTCTCCGTTAATGGAGTTTCCTGCATTCACCCTTCTTTCAATATCCCTATCAGTCTTTCCAGCTTTCGTTACGGACGAGGAATATAATATATAAATATTTGACCGGTCAGTGGCTGAGTTGGCGTCGCGTTTGGGTCTCACCCAGTCGTCGTGAGTTCAATTCTTCGACTGGCTAAGTCCTCCATTACGACACAAGTAACATCTTCCGCTTACTGTAATGGTAGTAGGAGATTTTCAAATATTGTCAGGTTATTCTTAACCAGGGAATATTTGTCTATGTTTAAAAAAAAATGTGGGCATGGCCTATCTCACAATATTTCTCGTCATACAGTCGTTACAGTCAGTTACAATCAGTAGATGCCTTCTCTCTGATGCAGCTAAAACACTAATAATACTGTAATAGTTCATATGCTGGTCTCCCCCAGAAACAACTCAACAGGATCCAGAGAATGATATATGGTGAGCCTAAATATTGTCACATAACTCCACTTCTAAGGGATCGCCTTCATTGGCTTCGATGCCCTGAAAGAATAGAATTCAAGATTTGCTTAACAACCTTCAAAGCACTCCAGGGAAAGGCCTATATATCTCAACTATGTGTCCGACAAAACCCGGGTGATAGACAGCTTTCTTTGAGGTCAGCGGATTTGAATGCTGCTAACCGATTAGTTGAACCCTCTCGGTCAAATAAACCCGTGCTCTATGATCGCGCTTTTTGTATATCGGGTCCGGTCATCTGGAATAAGCTTCGCCCAAATATTGCTAACATCCAGAATTTAGCAGAGTTCAAACGGGTATTGAAAACAAAATTATTCAAAAAATCACATCCGACATAAAACATAAATTCATGTACGTAGAAACAGAACTTCAGGAATTTTTTTCTTTTAATCCTCCATAGCTTATTTAGTTGCGGCTTTCTCTCCTTGTTATTTAATTCCATTAGTGCTCAGTGAAAAACCATGCATATAATGTAATATAATATTCTCTTGCTCTGTTGTTATTTGTACCTACTTTATATTGTATTATTTACACCCTTAGTTTCTAAATTGTTATATTATAATACCCGCTCATGAATATTTTATGTCATGATTTTAATTTGCATATTCTATATATATTATAATAACAGATATACTATGTAGTATATCTGTTATTTTACAATTATATTGGGTTAGGTTAGTTAGTGTAAAGCGCACTTGAGGTGAACCTTCACAAAACTGAGCTATAGAAATTAACTCTTATTATTATTATTATTACAGCTGGGTAATACAATATATATATATATTTAAATTTAATCTAAGGAAGAGATTAAATTTACTTTATAATTGGAAATTAATAAACGAACGGATGGTCCTAATATAACATTAATTAATAGAGAAAGATGAATTATTTTTTCCCTTCTTCCAAGTATGTTTTCACGACCTTAACAATATAACGCATAATAATATGTATGTATGTAGTTAATTAATATAATATTTATTTAGTTAAGTTAAGAAAGTGAAGGAATTATGTATTTATTTTAACTTAATAAATAATTTAAAAAAAAAACGCATTGGAATAAGTCAATCGCATTCACGTCATTTCAAACCAATTAAAAAAAACGCTCTCATTTAATACGGGGAAAACACATTACAAATGTAAGTACCTCAAAGAAAAGAGAACCCTTTATCACATTTATTTTCTCAGTAAATCGGTTTCACCTATAATAAATCATTTTAGGCACGATAAAAAATGAAATTGGGTGGGGGTACATAGAATCATATAGATAAGTCGTCTCAACGTGGCCTAACCACAGTTTGAATATGGTCTTGGACGCCGAAACAGCTGTCACAATAATAAAAACTAAAATTCTTCCAAAACGTAATAATACATTATTAATTTATTTCAAGTAATTAAATGGAATTCTACGAATTAAACACAAAGACAATTAATGTGTTATATGTATGGGCGTTGCCTATATTATATATCTTGGATCTGTTAGCCGAGCGATATGTTGTAATTTATATGATATAATATCTTATAGCTTCCGTGTGTAGCGTATAATATAATCTATATACTGTACGCTCATGGTTCCATGACAATACGGCACAGTGATAAATCAGCACACTTTTGAAAAGTGATATTAAGTCCATAAAAGTATGAAAAAAAACTAGGCTAAATTCTAATCTAACCTACCTCTTTCATGACTTTATATCACTTTTCAAAAGTGTGCCGAATTGTCCCATTACCAAAAAATTGGTGTACTCACTTGAAATAAGCAAGTAATAGGATAGATGGAAATTTAGTTTTTATTTCGTTTGTCAATATTTTATTTTCACTTTTATATCCTGATGCCCGAGTCTCTTAGTAAGCCCAGATGCTTGCTGCACCACTGGCAAGCGTGTTTATACGGTGTACGACATAACATTTCTCTGTGCGGCGTAAATGGTTGTGATGTGATCATTTGCGATATGCATTTGACATAAGCGATGGGTTTTCGTCGTGATGAGACTTCAGAGCAGTATAGACTTATTTACTGTTAAGTCGCGCCCAGGCGCGTGTAATGCAACATGCAATGCAATGCAATCCAATCCAATCCGAATTCGTCGTTTGAATGGCGATCAATGTAATAGTCGTGCGGCGTTCGCCCCGATCCTTCGCCTGTCTGTTTTTGACGCGAACACAGGGGGATTCGCATGGCATTCGCAGCGCCCGTTTTGACGGTGTTCGTGACGGTTGCGTTATGTGGACGTTCACCATGTGGTCATGTGGAGCGAAGACCAGTCACTCTAACTAATCACTTCATACCAAGAAATGCCTGTGCCTTTCAATCCCAAAGACCCTGAATACCTACTTTAAAATATCATCGAAAACCGATGCTTTGGGATGATATTGTTTTTTCCTAGGGAGAAGTGTAGAAGATTGTACAAATGAATTAAAGAGTTTACTTTCTTCATATGGGAGGGAAAAAGGCAAAAGTAAAAAACAATCAATGTACCGGAAAAGATAATATTATTATTTTAATCAGTAGGTGACATTCGCGGAATGTTTTTGCATTGGCCACCTATTTGCTGACATTTTAATTCCAAAATTAATTAAGATCTTTTATACAAGTCAGTTCTCCACCATCGACCCGCCGACAGTCTTCGTCATGTTATATATTGTCGTCGTTTATGTATTTTATTTATTTTTTATTTTATTTTATTATATTTTTGAGTAAGATTCTTGAGAAATATTTATGTTTTAAATTTGTTACGTATGTTTTTATGTTTCTATTTTTATTTTATATTGACATACATATATTGTAACCTCATCTGTAAATTTGGTGTTTGAATAACAAGCTCCCATTAGACAAACTACAAAAGAATAGTCTATCGGGACTTATTGCATTGTATTTTCTATTTTGTAAAATAAAAAATAAAAAAGGGGAATTAATAGATAAAGACAATCCCTACTTGCTGCGCTAGCTTGGGCCATGGTATACCAAGTAGTTCATTTCGTTTCGTGCTAATATAAAATAGCTATTTTGTGTACTATACCTTACATTATATAATAATTAAATAATAAAAAAATAGTAAAAATTCTCATACTTACACGGTCTGACTAATTTTAAAAAAACAATGCAGTAAGTAAAATTAACACCATATATAATAATTTTGAACCGTAAGAAATAAAGGTAGAAATACTCAACAACCAAAAATTTTTAATGTCTGTATAAAAATTAATGCTTGTATGTGTGTCCCTTAGAGTAATAATATACCTTTTATATAATTGTTACTCTAAGGTGTATCCTCGATTTTCTCGAAAATTACTCGACCGGTTTCGCTGACAATGGCATAGTTTGTTCTTATTAATGCCGGGAAGGTTTAGAGAGTATTTTGAATGAAATCCAACGTGTAAAACTGTTGCTATAACGTTTTTAAATTATTATGAAAAATATTGAACCCGCCATATTGTATTGAGGTTAGCCCATAGATATACCACTCTGGTGACCACAGATTACATATTCAAAAGAAGAAGGTTTGTTTAAGTAGAATGTTTTCAAAATGGAAATCACAAGTAGGTCCCTACTTAAGAACTTTATTATTTAGATATATTTTGAAAATATAAATGTTTGGATTGAAATATAATTTTAAAATAAATGTTTCTTAACTAACTAACTAACTAACCATCACGCCGTTTCCCCGCAAGGGTAGGCAGAGAGGACGGACCGCCAAACAACTCGATCTTGGCATACACTTCTTGCTTCATTCACATTCATACATCGTCTCATACATTCTCTTCTATTATTCCGACTTCTGACATGGCCCGACTCAAGTATTTGATTCACTTGATCGTGCAATGTCTTCCTCGGACGTCCCCGACTTCTTCTTCCATTCACAATCGCGTCATACATTCTTCTTACACTTCTTTCTTCGTTCATTCGCTCCACATGCCCAAACCATCTAAGCGTCCCTTTCTTAATCTTACTCATTACGCTTACATCAGCCTTGCATTCTTTACGAATTTCAATATTTTTCACACGATCATACATGGTTTTACCACACATTCGTCTCAGAGATCTCATTTCTACGGCATTCAGTTTACTTTCATCCTTCTTCTGCCAATTCCATGCCTCACTGCCATACATCAGGGTTGGTATCAGCACTCCATTGTGGACTGCTAGCTTCGCTTCTTTGGACAACTTTTTGTTAGCGCCAACCGCGTTCAGTCCTCCGTTAATGGAGTTTCCTGCATTCACCCTTCTTTCAATATCCCTATCAGTCTTTCCATCTCTCGTAAACATACTTCCCAAATATATAAACTCATCGACCTGCTCCAAGTATTCGTCATTCACAACTATATTGCACACTGTTTTCGCACTCTCTCTTTCAAACACCATGACTTTAGACTTACTTACATTCATCATTTGCTCGTTCTTCATGCATACTTCATTCATCCTAGATACAAGGGACTGTACGTCTTCCATACTGTTAGCAATCAGCACCGCATCATTTGCATACAACAGGCAACATACTTTCAGATTACTCATTTTCGCGCCCAAGCCCACCTCTTTCAATTCTTACATACAATTATCCATGTATAATAATAAATAATAATAATAATCGGATTATTTTATAGCGCCGTTTTTGTGAAAAATCCCCTCAAGGGCGCTGTACAAATCTTACTTCCTATTCTAACATTATTCCTATAGATTGAATAACCACGGTGACATTACGCAGCCTTACTTAACACCTTTTGTGATGTCAAACCACTCCGTAAAATCACAGTTTACCCTAACACATGCAACGCTTTCCTCATACAGAGAAGAGATTGCCTGTATGAGATTCGTATTCACTCCATACTCGAACACAATACCTTCCATATTTTTTTCCTATCAACTCGGTCGTACGCTTTTTGTAGATCTACAAAGGTACAGAAGAGTTTCTGGTTTTTTTAAAGAAACTTCTCTGTTAGCATACGCAACGAGAAAATCTGATCCATACACCCCCTTCCGCTCATAAATGCACCTTGCACATCCCATATTTTATCTTTTGTTTTCGTTTGTACCCTTTCAATCAATATCCTACCATCCAGCTTTCCAACTGAACTTAGCAGGCTAATAGCCCTGTGATTTCCACATTCCATACGTGACCCTTTACCTTTGTATAGAGGCATGATCACAGCCCTCCTCCAATCTAATGGCGTGTAACCCTCCTCTAAACACTGGTTAAAAAGCTTGCATAACCATGTGAGAATTATACGGTTATCTCCTTTAAAGTATTCAGCAGCAATATTGTCGAAACCAACAGCCTTACCATTCTTCATACATTTAATCGCTCTTTTATTTCATCCATGCTGATTTTGGGATCATTCACGCCATCGTCATTCATACCTGATTCGCCACTGGGACCACTTTCAGTCGGGTTGCTTTCAAAAACCTCTTCAAAGTATTTCATCCATCTCACTTTTATTTCTTTCTCATTCGTTAACATTTTTCCATCTTTTGATTTTATCACTTTCATACATCCGCTTTCTGGACCATTTCTGGACTTTTTGACCTCCTTCCAAAACAGTTTAATATTTATATAAATTGAAAATACACTTTGTATATACCACTTTACTTAAAATATATAAATATTTCTACATGTTTCGATAGCAATGCTATCATCTTCAGGAATAAATGAATACTCAAAGTATTAATTAATAATGATGCCACAAAGTTACAAAGCATTTGAAGAAATTATAGTTTAATATTTTCTTGGAAGTGTTTTGTCATTTTGATTCCTTCTTCCTCTTTCAGACGTTTCTTTCGTTCTTTCACTCCAACACTTACTCTTTTCTTACATCCCTTGTATACTTCTTTTGCTTTGTTCCGTTCTTCACTAGGAGCATTGCCAGTCGCTATCAGACATAATCACGCTTTCTTCTTCTCTGAGACCAGTACTTTAATTTCATCATCCCACCATGCATCGCCTTTCTTCCTACCTTGCGTACTTTTTCCACATTCCTCTCTAGCAGATTCACAGAGACTCACTTTTATGTGGTTCCATGTTTCATCTATACCGTTCATTTCCTTCTTATTCAATCTCCTCTCTACACAACTCTCATACATACTTCTCACAATATCGTTTTGTAGTTTTAAACATAAAAAGGAAAATAAACACATATTGGTTTATTATGCACCTTCCACGATTTATTTCATACAAAATTTGCTATATACCTTATTCATAATGGAAAATCATGAAAATACAATTTTTTTGTTGTTTCCGAATAGAAAAACTAAACAAAACTTTTTTTTTGATATTATCATTAAATAATAAAAAAACATACGTATTATGGAAAAAATATTTTTATGTTTAAAAAAAAAAAAAAATTAATATTAAATGACAAGCTATTGAAGACTCCTTATTTTACACTTTATTTAATTCCGCCATTTTGGATTTTTGATATGAATATTTTAATAATAAGTGTCCTTGAGGTGATTTTTCACAAAAACGGCGCTATACAAATCATCCAAGTATTATTATTATCCATTACAATCGTATCCATAAATTGAAGAAATGCACTCGAAAATTGCTTAGCTGGGCTAGCCGGTTAGTGCTTACCCAAAGTCATTAGTCATTAAATAGAAAAAGTTTAAAAATTCACGCATCGGTGCGCAAATGCGTCCACAGGCCGCAACACTGTAAATAACTAAAAGTGTGAAAATAAGTAAAAAAATGTTAATATCTATTTAAAGCTCTTTTCGCTTTTTAAAGTCATTTTATAAATATTTTCCAGTCCCAAAAATTATAAATATTTCAATAAATGCCAACGCTTCTTGTGCCACCAATATTCTAATACATGTAACATCAATAGAAAAGGAGGATAAAATACCAACTGTAAAACTTTCATCTCTGTACTTAAATTTTCTAATAAAACTGTGTTCATCTAAAGCGACCTGCCAGGTAAGTATGTTTTTCTGTATCTGTTTGTACATAATTAAATAAAGAATAGGAAGTAATATTTGTACAGCGTCCTTGAGGTGATTTTTCACAAAAACGTCGCTATGCAAATCATCAAATTATTATTATTATATTGTCGTTTCACGCAACGTTTTGATTCTGAATGGTGGCTTTTCAGCAGGCAGTACTGACAGTGTAAACCTCTCCGATAACCGTCCTCCTCATTAACAGTTTTTTTTATTAAATACAATACGTATTAATGTAACTAGCGGGTTCACAGCTTCGTCGAGTTGGCCTTTTATATGCACATATGCACGTTTTATTTGTTATGGCTGTGGTTTCTCTGACCGGTTTTTTATTATTCTTGTGAAAATCGTGACAGACATTATAACTGGAATACCTACCTAATATGGGCAATATTAACATACATTGTCAAGCAGGTACCTACCTACCTACTAGGTACGAAATTTCCTTTTTCATTTTTGAATCACAGCGTGAACGGACCTTATTAAAACCATTTGTATTGAAAGTGTGCTGTATGGCCTTTTTAAATGGGTGAAATCGTAAAATTATAGTTCTCTCTGCAATAATAATTGTTTAATTTATACTTTTCATAATGGCGGCCATTGTCCCAGTTTAGGGTGGACATCTTGGATAACAATAATCGAAATTTAAATAGTTGGGGGTTTTTCTTCGGCCATTAAACACTTTAACCTCTGGCGCCCATTCCGGTAGCTTTGTTTTGGGCTTAAGTGTGCATTTACTATAATGGCCGGCATTAGGGTGTTAGGTAACCCTCTATTAGCCGGGACGGGGAATAACCTTAGGCACCATCCAGACGTTTTAAATTACCGCAGCCATCTTGAAACGCATCGTGGCAATTATGTGCCTACCTTCAACTACCTCTCTAGAAGCTACAAGGCTCTCGCTCGAATATGTGCAATTTTTTTCCATAACTAAACCATAAGATTTATTAATACATATGTAAATTTATTATTTGATATTTTATAATAATAATTTATTTTTTTTAAATATTTTTTGCAATTTTAATTAATTTCTTACTTACGGCCGTTCTTCCCAACTTTTCGTGTGATCAATCTGAGGCACCGATTAGCCAAGTATTTTGTTGAGCATTCGCTCTGTTTGCCTGTTTCCAAGCATATTTAATCCTAAATTGTCTCTGGAGGTTCCCGCCCACTATCGTAGACTATAAAATAGTGCCCTCCCACTTTCATATAAAATAAAATAGTGGCCGTCCACTTTCATAGACGTAAATTTTGCTATTTGACGTTTCTCTTTCTTGAAAAACAAGACAAACATAGCTTATAATACCTAATACATAGTTAGGTTCTCTTCAGTTTTATTTAAAATATACAAAAAACATGTTTTGACTTTCGAAAACGTAAATAAATCTTTGTCATTCAATATTTGAATCGCGATAAATACATCGCGAATCAAAAACGCGAGCCAAAATTTCGGCTCAACAGTTGCTCAGTAGGGTTGGTAAGATTATTAACGGGGAGAGGGACTTCGAAGAGTTATTATTTATTAATTCAAAATAATGATAGTATTATTTGTAATCCGCATTACAAAAAAAAAAAAAACACTGTTTTTTTTTTGCGGATGCGGATTACAAAATTTTGGTTACGTTTATTTACAAAAACGCAACGACAAATTATTAAACATACTTTTCTCCACTTTAAAAATCATATTCGTATTTTAAATATTTTGTAAAACATACTCGTACAATGGAACGGTCAGAAAAAAGTTATGTTTCTGATTAGATTTTGATAAATGCTAAGCCTATGTAAATTTATAAAATATTTAACAAATATTTTTCTATTTAAAAACATTATGTTTATCGTATTGCTTAATAATACTATCATTATTTTGAATTAATAAATAATAACTCTCCGACGTCCCTCTCCCCCTTAATAAATGGCCTTTATTGTTAATTTTTGTTTACATTTTCAATTTGTCTATTCTTACGTTATTATTATAATTTTTTTATTTTATTATTTGTCCATTTTGTCATTATTTCTCAGTATACTGTGTATCCTGATGAGGGAAACTTGGCTTTCGAAACATGTTGATATCTAAATATTAAATATTAGTTTATACAAAACATTTCTTATTCTTTTTATTAAAAATTGATTCATTCGATTTTTAAATGTTTCGCCTATTTTCATTGATAACCCGACAATTTGGCGCAGTGATAAATCGGCACTCTTTTGAAAAGTCAAGTCAAGTAAAAAATATAATAGATAACGTTTTTAGGCTAATTTTTTTTCATACTTTTGACGTCTTTATCGTTTATTAAAAGTGTGCCGATTTATCACTGTGCCGAATTGTCATGAAACCGTTTCCATTATTATGTACATTATTAATATATACATATATGTACGTATATAGATAAGTATTTATTTTTATTTAGCTTCATATCTATATAAGTATGTCTATTCATAATCTCCCATACACGTATATATCTACACAAAAACAGACATACACATACACATCACAAAACGCAGGATCTCAAGACCGAGATCACTGAAGTCCGAACTCATTCTTGGGAACATCGGGCGCTTCCTCCTGAATAAGGTTTTCTATGGTTTTCCTTATTTCCAAAGGCGAATGCGGAGGAACTCCAATAAAAAGGCCATAGCCGATACCCTCCCCCTTCCTCACACAACACAAACAGACACGTATGTATTTATGCCAAGGTGCTGATGCTGATGCTGCTCAGACTGCCGATGATGATGCAAATATGCAATGTAGGGTTTTTATGAACAAATTTTTCCCTACAGAAATCACAAGACGCAATTGACATTAACGGTCCGGTATTATTTAAAACTACCATCATGCGGTGAAAAGTGTGAAGCGCAAAGACGGCGTTCTATTTGTATAAAGAACCTTTAAATTTAGAGACAGTAACTTTAAATGTTTCCTCACTTCATGACCAATAAGGAAACTAAGAAATTAAAAAAATATATATATTATTCTTTATGATCTGATATGCTATCGCTTGTGTTTGAATTTTGAAGAAGTTTATGGCTCCACCACTACATGGCGTTATGAAATACTAACTAAAACTCTAGGGGCTATATCAAAATTAAACATTGTAATTTTTTCAATAAATTGTACTCACAAGGAAAACGAACAAAACAATCGAACATCTGTATTTACGCTCTTTTTTCGTGTGCAATGCTGTGACCTTTTCGTTTGATGGTGGTTAACCGAATTTATTTCTTTTCAAAAGCCAATGAAGGTAACAAAAATAAATAATATTATTCAATTTATTTTTTTATAACTTATTGAAGTTTCTAAACCTCATTGTAATATTTTAATCATTGAAGAAGATAATATTAACACATCCCAAATGAACCGCGAAACCGAAAAAAAAACAGTAATTTAAAAAAAATTCAGTCTTCTTTTTAATTTCAGTTGTTTTTTCGGTTTCATGGTTCATTTGGGATGTGTTAATATTATCTTCTTCAATGATTAAAATATTACAATGAGGTTTACAAACTTCAATAAGTTATAAAAAATAAATTGAATATTTCTTTCCAGACTTGTAAAATTAGTCAATAGATGTATCATATAAATAAAAATCGGGTAGGTATATCCGAGACTCTATCCAGATTACAATTGAGTTCTGGATGAAACTTTGCAATCATCATAAGGATAGCAGCCAATAATATGGGATTTATGAAAATGGAGGATAATATTAACAAATCTTGAACATGAAGTATGATATCGGTGTAAATGGCGTAAATTGAACTGGTCTCTTAGCTAAGTTGGTTAAGCGGTTACCCCGGATAGGTAGAGGTCAGATGCCACTGAAATCTTTTTATTTTCTGTTGTTTTTTCGGTTTCGTGGTTCATTTGGGATGTGTTAATATTATCTTCTTCAATGATTAAAATAATATTATAATTATCTTATTCGGACCATTAAATTTGAGTAATTATTTTTGATTTCATAATACATAACCGGCGTAGTAAAATTCAGCAGTGAATGAATGAATACGGCTCGCGATAATATTAATGCTACTTAATTTCCCATGCCTCGATCCACACCAGAAAGCAGAAGGTAATTAAATTTATCTACCGTCTGGTAGTTTTATAAATTACATTTCCAATTTACGAATGTGACAGCTGTTATAAATAATTTTTGCTGTTCAGAGGCTGGGGCGGCCTTCGGGCAGATCTGCCTACAAAAAACATAATGTATTCACTTATTCACTGCGCCCGACCGACTACATTATTATTATTTGTAAAAATAATTTTATTATCTAACTAAAAATAATAAATATTTCACAGAAATCATAAAGCCATCATCTGGACTTCGTTTTCAGGATTGGAATGCGTGTTTCTCCGTCTGTACGCATTTACCGACGTTTGTGAACATCTTGCTGATTCCACCATCTGGGCAGATTTTTGTGTATTATTATTATTTCAAAACCTAAGGCGTACGTGCTGTAAAACAATGCAATTTATGAACGAATGAGTGTACCCGTAAACAATGAAGGCCCATATAAGCGTAGAATTGACGAGAATTGAGATTTAAACATTGAGGTTTAGATGATTTGACGACGGACAGCCAATGGACGAAGAAAGGGTGCCATGTGAACATTTAAAAAATTTTCTTATTATCTTAATGTTATTAAAGGGTTATGGTACTGTCCCTGTCTCCCTAGGAGAACCCGTGTTGAGAGCAGGCAAAGTTTACAGTTTACAATTTACAGTTTACAAAGTTTACGCGATAGTAAGCAATAGGTGACTTCCACGATTCGGATCATATCAAGGGTCAAAGATATAACTAACTAACTAACCAACCATCACGCCGTTTCTCCGCAGGGGTAGGCAGAGCGGACGGACCGCCAAACAACTCTATCTTGGCATACACTTCTAGCTTCATTCACTTTCATACAACGTCTCGTACTTTCTCTTCTGTTATTCCGACTTCTGACATGTCCCGACTCAAGTATTTGATTCACTTGATCGTGCCATGTCTTCTTAGGTCGTCCCCGGCTTCTTCCATTCACATTCGCGTCATATATTCTCCTTACACTCCTTTCTTCGTTCATTAGCTCTACATGCCCAAACCATCTAAGCGTCTCTTTCTTAATCTTGCTCACCACGCTTACATCAGTCTTGCATTCTTTACGAATCTCAACATTTTTCATACGATCATACATGCTTTTACCACACATTCGTCTCAGAGATCTCATTTCTACAGCATTCAGTCTACCTTCATCCTTCCTCTGCCAGTTCCATGCCTCACTGCCATACATCAGGGTTGGTATCAGCACTCCATTGTAGACTGCTAGCTTCGCTTCTTTGGACAACTTTTTGTTTGCGCCAACCGCAAACGAAAAGTTGTCCAAAGAAGTTCAGTTCTCCGTTAATGGAGTTTCCTGCATTCGCCCTAAACAAAACCGTAAACATACTTCCCAAATACACAAACTCATCGACTGCTCCAAGTATTCATCATTCACAACTATATTGCACACTGCTTTCGTACTCTCTCTTTCAAACACCTTGACTTTAGACTTACTTACATTCATCATTAGCTCATTCTTCATATATACATAAGGATAATAATAATTGGATCAAAACGTTGCGTGAAACGACAATATTATAATAATAATTGGATGATTTGCATAGCGCCGTTTTTATGAAAAATTACCCCAAGGGCGCTGTACAAATATTACTTCATATTCTCTATCTAATTATGTGCAAACATATGCAGAAAATAAATTCTACCTGGTAGGTCCCTTCAGATAACACAGTTTTATTAGAGAATTTAATCTTAGAGAAGATATTATTTTTACAGTTGCTAATTTATCCTTCCTTTCTATTGATATTCCATTTATTTTTCAAGAAGAGTTGGTATTTGTTTGAAATATTTATCATTTTTTGGACTGAAGAGTATTCATAAAATGACCTTAAAAATCTGGAGAAGTTTTTAACAGATATTAACATTTTTTAGTTATTTATTATTATAGTGTTGCGGGCTGTGGACGCATTCGCGCACCGGTGCATGTAAAAATTTACTTATTCTATAAGTGACTTTAGGTATGTACTAACCGGCTAGCCTAGCTAAGCAATTTACGTGTGCAATTCTTCCATTTATTTATTTATTATATTATATACGCCCTATATGGGCTTTTACATATTTAGTTACTTATAATAGTCACACAGGTGCAAAACACATCACAGTAACTGCACCAAAAATTAAAAATACACAGTAACAGAAAAAATAAAAAATAACTAGTGCAATATCCACCAAGTCAATACTGACATTGATAACAAATAAGTAAATAATGTAAAAAGTTGTAGTTAACAATAATTTATAAACCAGGCAGAAACAAATCACTCATCCTCCTTTTGAAATTTGCCAAGTTTAGATTATTGTCAAATACATCCATATCATTTAAGTAGTAAGCGTTGAATTGGTGAATTCAAACTATAGTTAGAACGGGATAAAGATATGTAGAAAGTTAATGTCTGTCTTGTAGTTCGATTGGGTATGTACGAGTTTATTAAATGCAGGAGTTCAGAACAATTTAATTTATGGATATGATTGTCTGAAAAGAAGAGTTTCAAGTTTAGCTCTGAATTTTGTCGAGTCTTTGGTCATTCTTAAGTTCAATCTAGGCTTTAGGTCCTGATACTCCAAAAGCACGATTACCGAACTTAGTATCAGGTGTGCGCCAAGGATAAAGCTAGCAGTAAGAGACAGGGCGCAGAGTATGGCGTTTCATCATCTTTGCAGGGTGAGTCTTACAGAGACATGGTGTGGTAGTTAGCTACCTAGCGATCTGATATACGAGTATATGGCTGTCTGTATTTTTATGGTCGCGATATTACATTTCAATTCAATATATTCATTTCCTTATTAATCAATCAAACACCCAGCACTATGATGAATCGTCGGTACATACTCGTACGAGTAGGTACATAATATATTACAGTTCTGCCGCAAGCCATATGATTTGTTTGTCCGTTGGCTTTCCGGTCTGCCCACGGGTGTAAAATCTCCCGATTGCTCCATGTGCGGAAGATCTTTGACTGCCTCTCGAAAGCCATTCAGATGATGAGACATGTGTTAATATGAACATGAATATAAATGTCGTCGTTAGCGGCTGCAGCACCGGCAACCAACTGGAGAGAGAGAGAGAGAGATAGAGAGAGGATCTACCTACCGGGTACGCGTGGGTCGTGGGCTTTGGGCTGGACACTGGAGGTACTGGACAGTGGACACCAAAACCAAACACGACATCCAAACACGAGATCACCGATGATAAGCAAAATAACATATCCGTATTCCATACGCAGATGTCTCGATCATTTGATCCGATAGCAGCTTTGTTAGATTAGAAAACATTTGAGAATACCTTTCCATTTAGGTACGTACCTATCGGCGGTTTTGCTAACGGTTATTATTAACATGTCGTTTTTGCGTGGGTATTCTTTCTGAGATTATTGGATGAACCAGAACCGAGGCGGATCCTCGCAGAATGAAAAGGCAATGAACTTCTCTAAATGTATGCTCTCTTCCGAATCGGCCTGTTTTCAATCAAAATACGATCGGCTGCAAATCGCTGAACGGGTGTAATCACGGTGTAATGCTCGCCTGAACCATTTATTTTTTAAGCATTTGCGGTGCGTTTATCATGCTAATTGTGGTACTAAACTAAACATGCCTATTTATAATTTAAAAAAAAACCTTTTTTTTAATAATTTAAAATAAATCTAATTTATTTTAAAACTTTCAGATTGAAAATGCCTTTGAACGCTAAAACCACCGTCACAGTAATAAAAAAATTATCTAAAATACTTGCACAACTGCAATAACGTTATTGAATTTAGTTTATTTTAACCGTTTTATTGCTATGCTTATTTTGCAAGTATGTATATAAATTGCTACAGATATTCTGTGTTTTTAAATAAAATAAAAGTATGGTATTCAATAAAAATGCAATAACTTAGACAAATCGAATCACTTTAGGGTGAATTTATTTGAACAGGGTAAACAATAAATACCGTCATCAAGAAACGCGCCAACCACAATACACCACGCTCAAATTGAACCTCTCCCGAGGACGACAAAAAGCACACTGAAAATTGCGGCGCTATAGCTCTGCGTCACAGTACGTAACTAAAGCTTACAGCGCGATGGCGCTGGGTCGCACTCTAAAGGTTAAATTGTAAAAAGAAAATTATGAGGTTCTACGAATTAAAGAAGAAATAAATAGTTTTTTTACGTTTTCTGATTTTTCCAAAATGCATGCTTAGGCAAAATTTTAAAAACAATCATTTTTATAATTTCCTTTGTGCCATTAATAATAATCAGTATACAAGTACACCCACAAATGTATAGGTATTTGTATTTAACAATGAATTTCATGGAAATGTTTAGCTCAATTTTTTCAGCTCAATTGATATGAGTATTAAAGGATTTTAAGGTGAGCTTTTTATGGGAACCTGAAGACAAGGTATGAAATTAATTATTTACGAATTGCAGAAGATCAGTTTGAAGTTTATGACCTTTTTCCACATCACATAAATACGAGTATATAGGGTATATATATATATATATAGTATATTTACTACGTGGGAAGTAGGTAGCAGTGGCGTGCATTGCTCTATGACCAAACGTAGGATGTGTGTAGTTTTTCAAGTTCGGGTACGAAAATTCTGCATTGAATAAATATGACTATTTTTTATCATTGTTCCTTACAAAATTAATGGAAAAATTACATTTAAAATTTTGCCGCCTTTAATTTTTTTTAAATGTAATTTCTGCTTATGATTATTTTTTCTTAGGGTAGGCACAGCTTTTATGCCTTTATGGACTGCACGCCACTGTTAGATATGACGGCTTTTGGCACACAATTCCTCACTTTTAATATCAGAGTCAGACATTTATGATTTATCATTCATTATCTTCCATCAATCAGAGTGTATTCACATCGAGTACCATCCATCAGGCTGTATTCTGAAGCCTGAAGCGAGTTGATCTACCGCCCCCGTGGCAGACTGGGCTGGCCGGGTTGACTGGCTGCAATCCGCCCCCGCCCTCCTCACTTCCTAGTCCCCTGGTACTTGAGTTCCCCGTAGTGGGCGGCTATGAACTCTGAAGCCATTTGGTACTCGGTATTCCGCCCACTGCGGGGCAGCCTCCGACTTGGCACGATTGGACACTCGTACCTCATGCTAGTGCTCATATTGTATACGACTTTCTGTTTATGTTGTTTGTTTGATATCGATACAGATTAATCAGCGGTTCGCTGCTGCGAGAGATCGTTAAATCACGCAAATAACTAACCGCGCTTCACAAATTCAAATGGAAGATCAAAAAGGAAAACTTGAGCTTTTAAGCTTAATTTTAATATGTTTCTAAAAGATAAAAGATAATAAAGTTCCGAAGATACACCTTTTCACGTTGATACTCCAATACATGTTTTTATTATATCAATATCATATATGTACTATAATAAAATTCTACGTTGTCGATGGATATTGTCGATCCAGCTGGTGAGTCACTCTCTTCCTTACATACGATTTGATTTATAAAAATAATTGATATAGGGCCGTTTTTGTGAAATATTACATCATGAGCACTTTTCTATAAAAAAAACTATATCGTCTGTCTACTAACGATGTAGGTAAACCTTGTGTAATTTATAATTAGTTACATGTCAATTAGTTACAATAAATAATAATAATAACAAATTTCTTTATCTCGGTATGTGTGGAGGTTAGTGCAATCCCACAGAGAGTGTAAATACATAGTATGTACAAGTAATAATATAAATAAGAATAGAAAACAAAACATGAAGAAAAGAGAAATGGAATGAGTGGAATAATAAATGAACAATAAATAAATAAGAAAACGTCATCGATTTTGCGCTTCTATTTCGTTATTGATCCATCGGATTGAAGATTGTTGGGGCCAATATCTTACTCCAATCACCTTCGATACTCGAACCTGAGGTCTGACGGGATTCCATGACGAGGACATTTTTGGAGTTTATAATCCTATCCCTCATTGTTGCCACCCTGGTTCTTAGTATTGCTCCAAATGCAGGAACTCGCCCTTCCGCGAACATAGAGATGGCACTGCAGTGCCTCGGAAGTTCGAACATCATACGATAAGCCTTATTAATAATAATAATTATAATAATACTTGGATGATTCGTATAGCGCCGTTTTTGTGAAAAATTACCTCAAGGGCTCTGTACAAATACTACTTGCTAGGGTTTATCTTATTATGTACATATACAGAAAACATACCCAATTATTATTATTACCTGGTAGGGCACTCCGGATTAAAACGTTAAATTACAATGTTTTGGGCTGAGATGATATGACTTTGCACGCACAGGACACATATACCATATTAGAAAACACTGCACATTGCATGACATTGAAGTTACTGTTTAAATCCCATTTGTCATTGATATTATATTTATTAGAAGGTTATTGGCAAAAGAAGAGCAGGTATTTATTTGAAACATGATTTTATTTGAGATTTTTGATAATAATTATTTACATTTACAAATATTTATAATTATTTGTTTATTAGGTATTTGCTCCCGGTACCTTTCCATGGTTCTCTTTTTGAAGCTGGCCCAGATCTCGCACGTATACAAGGTACAAGGTGGTACAGAGGAGCGTCCGTTTCATATGTGAACTGCAAAGCCGAAATCTTTTACTTATCATGTTTTATTATATGCTCAGTGGTGGCCTCTGCCTGTCAATGTCGCCATCATCCGTTAGCTTGCTAGTAATGATGTGCCCTAAGTGTGGTTATGTGGTTACTTCTACAATTTTAAGGAGTTCACCATTAAAAAAAGCTCCCCGTGTTTGACGCCCACGACATTCGCATCTTGATGCTTAGTGAATGGTTTTAGTTAATTGCTTGGATACTACTGGATTTTTCGATGATTTTGATGACGACTGAAAAAGTTGATTAACATTATTTCGATCGCGATTTGATATCTCGAATAAATTTGAATAATTTATTTTCAAATGGATGTCTCGGTTATCCCCCATCACTACAGACTATAAAGTATTATTCACATACTCGTATACGTAAGTCATACGCCTTATGAAAAAGTCTCATCTTTGCATTTCTGTGTGAAAAGAATAACTACACATTGTTTTATTCTATTCCATATTTCTGCTAACATAATTAACGTAAGTCATCGTGGGTGTGTCTTTCAAAATCTGAAAGAAAGCTATAACTCGTATCTATATGTTTCGTCTACCACGCAAGAACATGAAGCCGTTAATTAAAATGCTTCGTTAGCACATTACTAGTTGAATTCTATCGCGCAGAATGCTTTATGCCCACGCTTTGCCAATTGCTACCAGCGGGGTTCGAGCACCTACCTCTATTATTCTCCTAGGCATTGCACAATGTGGTTGGATTTGGATGTTGACTAAATCACCAGCAAGTTGCTCGCGTCCTCCTCACTGCGCTGACTTATGTAGGTCTACCTTGCCTGGTAGGTCTGCGTTACCCGGTGCATGCACACGACATGCTCCTACTGTGTGGGAGGCTCCACGAGAGAAACCTCCGGATTTACCTTCTTGATACCAACTTCCTACCTTATACTGACAACGGTGAACGTACCTGCGTTTCCTCTCACAAATCTCTGTAATATAACACGAAGTTGTAATTAAACAAATTAAACACTTAATTCAAAGGCTTAACCATAAAACAATAAAATGGCAGAAAGAGGCGCGCGGAAGAATAAAAATACATCTTTTTACTATATATCTACAGGTTGTATAAAGGGAAGCGGAAGAATTGACCAAATACATGTGACTTACGTGCCTGCAGTTAGTAGCTCAGTATAAATAGAACTCACACTTAACATACAGAACTCAAAAGGCAGAGAGAATCAGCAACGTTTAATGCATTCAAAAGCCCCATCGGAAACTCAACCACCATAATACCGCGCATAAAGCTTTCAATTAAATGCGGACAAATGTAAAGCGTCCCCGAGATTATCAATATCTATTGTCAATTTACGTCATTGATGCGATTGACAATTGGTGGTTGAGCACCACATCGTTTGATTTCATATATTAGAGCCATATTTAATATTGGTAGTGGAATATTTATATTATTTCTACAAAAAAACATATTTTACATGTTCTCTCTCGGAAATGACCGTATTCTCTCTAATACTTCCTTGGGAAAATGATTAAATTGTTTTTTCGGGACGATGCCTGCGACTAGTTAACAGGGTATGTAACTAAACACTAAAAAAAATTAAACATGTTCTACACATCTTCACTATAATTTTCTGCAATGTGATTTAACGGAGCTTTAACTTCTATAAATGGACGTGTGATCATCGTCAAGACAACTACAATATACTGAGTGGTTGGTTTCTGTCATTTCACATTTATATTTATTGCCAACCCTCACATACTGGTAGATCCAATGTGCAGCGATCTGATCGTTTCGCTGTGCGATTGATAATGGTTCGGATCTATAGAGCCCTTCGGAATTCAGTTTCATCGCGGAATAACATTTTGTTTTACTTGTAATTGCATTTTATCGCGATTGTCCAGAGTTATGGAAAGTAAAAATAAAAAATTATCACTGTATTCTCACACTCTAGTACTGTTACTGTAGTCGTCCAAAAAGTAACTGGGACGAAATTATTGACTTTTAGGTTGAAGTTACGTCAATCGCACTTCAATAGACATTGTCAGTGACGTAAGCACATTCGCAAAAAAAAGATATTGTTCGTCTTGGGGCGTTTTAAGTCAATAATTCCTGCGAAAGATAATCGCAAGTGTTCTGTCGCACTACCTGACCTACCTGTGCAAAGAACATGGGTACAATCGACCGCCACTGCAATAATTCTAAAAGTGCATTCAATCAGCTTTGTAAAGCTCTTCGTGAAAAGGCATCCTTTTCGCAAAGAACAAAACGTTCGAATCAATGCCATACCTACGATGTTTCTGGTTTCACGTGCACTTGGCTGGCAAGTGGGACTGCGGAACAATGGGAAACAAGGTAGGTGTACTGTGGAATGACAGTATGCTAGTGCGAGGTATAAGGAGGCGTGGGTCGGCCAGGTTACAGAGCAAAGCGGACATTATTCTCTTCGTCCATAAAGGCTCACAACACCTGCGAATGCTCCAAAGGAAACGCCAACAATAGAGCCCGGAATATTTTTTTCAATTCAGGTCTGTGAATCGTATTCTTGTTTTTTTTTTTGTGTCAGTTGGCTTTGAATAATATATACTATTGTGATTAATGTTTTGGCTGTCTTGGTCCATGGCCCGTTTCATACCTACCTGATGACAGATGGTGTATGAAGAATCCATATTCAATTTGGATGGTGTCTTGACAGAATACACAATCAACGCAATTATCTTATAATTTATCAATACTGTTTTTACTGACACCACTGCTCATTATAATGTAAATGCGATTGATGCCAACCTAAATGATTAAATATTTTATTTTAAAAATATATAAGAAGAGTTCTAAAAACATATTTGATACAATAATGGATAAAATAATCAAGGATCGTGTTTTGCCATATATAATTAGTATAATAACGAATGCACCATATACGAGTATGTATTATAAATTAAAATTATCACCTTACATTTTCCGAATTTAGGAAAATAACATTTTACGACAGCCAACATTATCGTCATCACGTCATCAGAAATGACGGCCTCCATGGTCGAGGGGTAAGGCTCTCGACTACGAATCCAAAGGTCGCGGGTTCAAATCCCGGCGTGCGCAAGTAAATTTTATTTAATTAATTTGTGTTGTTTCACAATTAATTCATTTAAAAATAATGTATAGTGTATTTGCGCACGTTCCAGAGTGGAAGGTACTCTCAGTATCGCCCTGGTTAAAGACCACCATTCAGAATTGAAACGTTGCTTGAAATGGCTTTTAGCCGTGTTTGATGACCAGATCTGAATAGCCAGGTATTTCCCCACCTCCCTGTTCCCCTTCTCCTTCCCCTCCCCAGACTTTCAGCCTCACAACATTCCCCAATTGGGAATGCCATAGTCTCACTGGCTCCAGACGTTTGGGAGCAGTTGGGACTCTTGTGCGGTATTAATAAAAAAAGAAAGGTACGTCACTCACACTAGGTATTATTATTTCTGAAATCGCTCTTTAGAAGTAGCAGTATGGAATACGTTTTGAAAAATTACAGAATGTAAAGCGACGCTTAGAAAAATCTTCCCTTAAAAAAACATTCTAAAAATATGATTTTTTTTACAAAATCGGCTTTCACCCCTATACTTATAACATTGTTTTCGAATTCTGCCGTTTAATATATTACTCTAAGGTTTTGGTGTATTTTACGAGAGTGAAATACATCTGTGGGGTGAAACAACAATTTCAAGAATTCTGTTCCTATTTCGCATGTTTAGTTTCCCACCACATCCCATGTAGCGCACATGTTCCCGAGTAGGTAAACAGACTCCGGCTAACTTTATAAAATTTATCTCTCCTAAATACGCCCATACTGTGTCGACTTGTGCCACCAGATTTGACTTTGATGATACAACTTATTTCCACGTAAACAATATTTATAATAAATTAATTAAATAATATACTTTGTATTCAACGCTTTATTAATATAAAGATATCTACATGTTTCGAAAGTGATGCTTTCTTTATCAGGAGTAATACTAGAAAATATATAATTTTACATTTATATTTTTATTTGTAATTTATGACTTTCCTTCAGAGTTTCTAAAATTCGCCTCAATAAAGCAAAGCTTCGCAATTCAACTCGACTCTGTGCCTAATGATAGACGACCCTCTATGAGTTTTTCTCAAGCTTTGCTTTGTGTCAAAATATCTACATTATTTTAGAAAGATGCACGTTTATTTATATACACAAACTAACTAACTAACTAACCATCACGCCGTTTCTCCGCAGGGGTAGGCAGAGAGGACGGACCGTCAAACAACTCGATCTTGGCATACACTTCTTGCTTCATTCACATTCATACATCGTCTCATACATTCTCTTCTATTATTCCGACTTCTGACAACGCCCGACTCAAGTATTTGATTCACTTGATCGTGCCATGTCTTCCTCGGGCGTCCCCGGCTTCTTCTTCCATTCACATTCGCGTCATAGATTGTTCTTACACTCCTTTCTTCGTTCATTCGCTGCACATGCCCAAACCATCTAAGCGTCCCTTTCTTAATCTTACTCATTACGCTTACATCAGCCTTGCATTCTTTACGAATTTCAATATTTTTCACACGATCATACATGGTTTTGCCACACATTCGTCTCAGAGATCTAATTTCTACGGGATTCAGTTTACTTTCATCCTTCTTCTGCCAATTCCATGCCTCACTGCCATACATCAGGGTTGATATACACAAACCAAGCGTAATCTCCAGAAGAGCGCCACTTTGCTGTATTTTTTTAATCCTATGGTCAATAATCATTATTACTGAAGTGGGGCTTATCTTTTCGTATTTCTGTGCGCTTGGCCACCATTAGCTAGATTAGTCCCCCGGTTAACCTGCCTAATAGGTTATTTGTACCGTTTATTAGATAATGAAATTAATTTATTATTAGACACACGAGTTATTCTCCGAACGAGATACCTGCCTTAGTAGAATAAACTAAATAATATTTTATTGCGATTAGTAAGAATCTCGTTAGTATTGATTCGCAAGGTGGCCTTAATTAATGCCTTTTGCTATTTTGTTTTCATCTAATTACGTAAAATGTAATTACGCGTTTCATGCACCAATAGGTATATATTTTCTCGTTAGTAGGAATTTGGCGATAAACTGGTTGTGTTATGAAATACGAATATTTGAATTGCGTTGTTGTTAAATTCACAGTAGATAATAGTGGTGGGCGAAGCGGCTCGATGATCCGGATCACTGATCCGGATCACTCACTACAGGTTCGCTGATCCAGCTCGATTGAACGACGGTTCGCGTCTCCCCGCACCATGCCCTCACCCTCGCTCCCTTGGCCCTCCTATTGACGTCCTTAAGAAGCTCTTACACGATACTTTTTTCGTCCAGTTTTCATGAGGATTGTCTTTACAGAGAGCTGATTTAGTGATCCGGCTCACTAAAACGAGCCGCTTCGCCCATCGCTAGTAGATAATATTACATTGTGTCTTACGTCTGATTTTGGGCGTTGGGCTAATAGGCAGGATTTTTTATATAGAAAATTTGACAAATACGTGAACAATCTTCAGAATGCATACTCATAAAAACAAACACTATCGTATACCGAAGAAGTAAAAAAAGACCGTTTTGCTAAAAAAATCGTCAGAATGCCAAAAAAAACGCTGGGTAGCAAGTACGGGGATTGGGATTATTGTAAATAAATCGACGAGACGTAATTATATTAATATCCGTTTATGGAGTAGGTACCCAGTCAATTGATTCAATTCATAGAGTTATTGTACACCGTGTACCATAATTGATTACATCAGTTAAATTCTCGACAGTAGACTTACCACTTCAGCACCGGTACTGATACCCGTCACAATAAACCCATCGATTTTTCTCTTATAATCCTACACACTTTAGTCTGACTGCCGTGGTAAGTAAAAACACAGTAATTATCATGGGAGTCATTCTCCAGAATGAAGGGTCGATTTTTGTTAAACCTTTTAGCTTACTTACAATTGACCCAATGTACTGATTTTTTGCCAAAACACTCGTAGACACTTAATGTATATTACCATTATAATAAAGTTTATAAAAAATAACAATATATTTTGAAAAAATGCGTTTTTCAATTTTTACTGTGTTTATACATACCAATGGTGAATGTTTATCAAGTAATTGTGGTAATAAAAAAAAACAGTATGTACATTAATAGTTTGCTGCGTATATAAGTTAAACAAGTTATTGACATTATTAGTGTTTTAATTCGTTAATAGTGTTTTAATTCGTAGATCTCCATAGTTAAAAAAAATCTAAAATGTATACCTTTTTTTAATTATTATTTTCAAGTTTAATTTGTAGCAGTATATTTTAATTTAAAGTTTTTAAAATTTTAATAATGACTTTACATGATTTAATAATAATAATAACTGTACATAATTAACAATAACTAACTAATTAATAGGTAGGCAGAGAGGACGGACCGCCAAACAAATCGATCTTCGCCTATACTTGCTTCATTCATATTCATACATTCACTTTTGTTATTCTGACTTCTGACATGGCCCCACTCAAATATTTGATTAACTTGATCGTGCCATGTCGTCCTCGGGCGTCCCCGGCTTATTCCATTCACATTCACGTCATATATTATTCTTACACTCCTTTCTTCGTTCATTCGCCCTACATGCCCAAACCATCTAACCGTCCCTTTCTCAATCTTACTCATTACGCTTACACCAGCCTCGCATTGTTTGCGAATCTCAATATTTTTTTCACGATCATACATGGTTTTACCGCACATTCGCCTCAGAAACTTCATTTCTACGGCATTCCGTCTACTTTCATCCTTCCTTTGCCAGTTCCATGTCTCACTGCCATACATCAGGGTTGGTATCAGCACTCCATTGTGAACTGCTAGCTTCGCTTCTTTAGATAAATAATAACTATTTATAATTTAATAATAAATAAGCTACCTAGCAGAACTTTTTATGATTAAAATTTTAAACTAATAGTTATTAAAATAATTTTAAAAACTTTAAATTTGAATCAAATTTACTAATGTTAATCAACTGTCCAAAATTGAATTTGACGAAGGGTGGAAATGTCTTTGAACGCCGAAACAGCTGTCACAATAATAAAAACTGAAATGCTTGCAAAACTTAATAATAAAGTTATTAAATTTGATTTACTAGAATAATTTTTTTTAAGATAATTTTTTCTTTGAATTCATGCGTATAAAACAGGCTTTAGAACAATAGTCACGATAAATGCCACGAAAAAAACTCCACTCGAACGCCAAAAAGCCAGGTTGAGACGTCGCCATAGCGTGAAAGATGGTGAGGCGGGAGAATGTATTTCAAGGTGGCAGATAAAAACACAGCATGTTTGCAAATATAAGTATAAACGCAGTAACTTCAACGAAGGAACTGTGTTTTTATTTGCCAACAGCGATGAAATTACGGTAACATCAAAAACAATATCATCTTTTTCTAATACTAAAAAGGAGTAATATTAAATTATATCTTACGTAAAACATGAGAAATCCGATACTTAATAATTTCCCATACTCAACTCATTTTTACTAATTTTGGCCATTTCTGTGTTTTTACTTACTACGGCAGCCTAGTTCTAGGTATGTGAAATATAGCACAACTCCGTTTTAATCCGTATTTATGTTTTTACATACGTCGTTTATAAGAAAGAGGATAGGGGTTACAACAAATGTACAATCAGCGGTATGCCTTCGTTGCTTCAGTATGCATTCGTTTGCCGCTTATTTTCACCGACACCGACCCATAAACGGTGATCCGACAGCTCCTGGCAACTTTGCACCGAGCGAATCAGCAAATCGGCAAATCAGCAATCAGCACCATCTGGGCTGAGATCGCCACCGGGACCGAGACACCGAGCACTGCACAGTGAGCGGCCATCGCATCGCGTCCAGGTCGAGGAGGAGATTTGATTGATCGCGCCGCGGAACTACAAAGCGGTGCCTCCGATCCGATCATGTGTGAACGCGGTGTAATTAATGGAAACAAGAAACAAGTCATTCTCATTCGCAACCGAGCTTCGATGATTGGAGAATATATTGCGCCCATTTTACTCCATCTATCTCGGTGTGCCTTTTGGAGGAAAGCAACTTTATTGGCCGAGAATACAAATGTACAATACTTACCAACTTCTTTTTAATTCATGTCTCGAGTTTTTTTTTCCGTTCTGTTAATTTAATGAAACCAATCTTTTAAAGTTTTTTTTTACACAATTTAAATAGCCTACAGTTTTCCATCGGGCGGTATAATCAAATATGTGTTTTAAAGTTTCTATTATAACGGGACTGGATGGGGCAATACCCAAACTGCCGCTTTACAATATATACAAATATAGTTTTTTTTTTTTTAAATGCGGATTACAAATTTTTGGTTACGTTTATTTACAAAAACGCAACGACAAATTATTAAACATACTTTTCTCCACTTTAAAACTCATATTCGTATTTTAAATATTTTGTAAAACATACAATGGAACGGTCAGAAAAAAGTAATATTTCTGATTAAATTTTGATAAATGCCTATGTAAATTTATAAAATATTTAACAAATATTTTTTTATTTAAAAACATTATGTTTATCGTATTGCGTAATATTACTATCATTATTTTGAATTAATAAATAATAACTCTCCGACGTCCCTCTCCCCGTTAAACGTCGTTTGGCAGAAATATCAATATTATAAAAAAAACTGTTTTTGTTTGTGTCTAAAATTACCAAATTTAAATGATACCTATATTAGTATAAGTTAACCTTATTTGATAAAACTAGAGAAATAGTTTTAATGGTAGTCCGATAAATTAAATTAGTTTTACAGTCGATATCATACTACTGGCAGTTAAGTTATCACGCACTCTTTTCCAGGTGGCGAAAACGCTGAAATTCTCCGCGCAATACCGGCCGCATCTTTCGGTTTACGTAAAAAGAAAACATCACCAAAATGCATGTATTATTTTATTTTGCAAAACTCAAGCATAGATATTAAAACGTTTTGTGGTCATATCCTAAAAAACTTTATTTGCTACAATGGACAATATGACAATATCCAAAAAAAAGTAGGAGATTTTGAACTTTGAACATTTTTTCTGGTCTGATAATTTTTTTTTTCTAGGCTTACAAAGACTCACCAAAAAATGTCTGGTTAAACCAGAGGCCAAGGTGTGTTCTACTTGCAGTGTTTAATTGAATTGTCTATGATATTTCCAGGCTATCAAATTTTCAAACCAAAAACACGTGATTTTGCATTTTTTTTATTTTTTATATGAATACCGCACAAGAGTCCCAACTGCTCCCAACCGTCTGGAGCCAGTGAGACTATTGCATTCCCAATTGGGGAATGTTGTGAGGCAGACGGTATTGGGGAGGGGAAGGAGAAGGGAAAGAGGAAGGTAGGGACATAGGAAAATACCTGGCTATTCAGATCTGGTCACCAAACACGGCTAAAAGCCATTTCAAGCAACGTTTCAATTCTGAATGGTGGTCTTTCACCAGGGCGATACTGAGAGTATCTTCCACTCTGGAACGTGCGCAAATACACTATTATTTTTAATTAATTAATAGTGAAACAACACAAATTAATTAAATAAAATTTTCTTGCGCCCGCCGGGATTTGAACCCGCAACCTTCGGATTCGTAGTCGAGAGCTCGACCATGGAGGCCGTCAGGCCGTTACTTCCCATTGCGCCGTCGTAATATCAACGATCTGCAAAGACTAGTGAAAAAGGTAGTCGAATACGGCAAAACTGCTAAGGAATAAGGAACAGGAATAGTTGAACGCACCTCAAGAAAAAAAATCAAGTTAGCGTTGAAGTGGCTAGAAGAGGTTTTGTAATCGAGGCCTAAGACTCAATTTGAGAATCAGAATGGTTTGTTAGTACGTTTTGTCTATATTACTTTCTGTGCTTTTTTACGATAGGGAAACCTGAGCACTAACGGCAGGTATGGAAACTTGAAACAGAAAACTTTCGAAATGCATATTTAGGGGCACATCCTCCAAATATCCTAGACAGATCGGCCGATATATAGTAGAGGTTGTTCGTCGGATGGCCAAAAATTACGGTATTTTATGTCGCATGAAAATAAGAGAACTGCAACATCTTTCGGGCGGAGACATTATTAGAGACTCCAAATATCCAACCGTTTTTTCGGGGAAAAATTGATGAAATACCAGGTAGAGCACTGACGTCAGAATTAATAGACTTGCCCTAAGTACCATTTGGATGGCTGGAGGCAAAGGTCGCTTGACATCCATTTTGGTACCAGCCTAGTTCACTGCCGTCCACGTTTGTTTCGCCTGATTTTGATTGCAATAAGCAAAATACAAAACATTTTTAAAAAGGGTCAAACTAAATACTAAATATTCGGTTTTTGTAAACCAGCAGAACCTTTTTACTTATTTGCCGTTTTATTTAAATTGGCGGAACGCCTAGCTCGCCCCCTTATTTTGGTTTCTTCCCCTTGCGTGTTGGGGCATGTCTATGTATAACTTGCTCTGTGAGGTAGAAGCTTCTAATCTTGCATAACTGATACGAGTGCAGCTCTGCTGAATTTCTCCGGCCTGCAGTCTGCAGTGGTGATTACCTCGGTGATAGCCAACCTCCGGCAGGAGAGGGAACCAGAAGTGACAATTTCAGAATTAATGTTAGGTCAAGGAAATTGGCACGTTATTTCAATAATTGTTAATTGATATCATTTTTTAAATTTGTCTACGATGCAAGTTTTAGGAATAAAGCTGAGCGTTTCATTCTATTTTATTTATTTTTATTTCTTCAGTATGTTATAAAGTTTATCATCACATACCCCGGGCACAGCCCGTGTTGTGGCGGTAACGGTAACACTGATTATCAAGTTGATAATTCAATATTCAACATTTGACAGGATGACGGCACCGCGATTTAAACCATTAGACCAACTGGCGCAAATCGGGTATTATACAATATAGTAACAGCTGATCGAGTGATCAGTAGAGACCTGAAAAATTCGCGTTTGCTTTCACGCGATTTTTCACCTGAAAATCTTTATTTTTCACGCGATATTCTGGTATTTTAAAATAAGATAGTAATATTGTACGTTCTAAATACTTCTTTGTCTATGGTTTTGACATGCTTGAATAGCTATTAAATTGATTGCAGCTAATTTTATGTCGAGAACGTCGCTTGCTGTCTTTCCTTTTTCGATTTTCATAAAAAAAAATATATATGAAAAAAAATGTGCTAGTTGTGTTGCGAAATACCAAAAATGGAACATAACACCACTTTTGTTGCAAAATTCCACCGTTTTTAATGAAACATAACCCACTTTTACCAAAATTAATGCGAATTTCTCAAAAAATAATACCACTTTTCCCAAAAAATAACGCGAACTTTTCAGATCCCCTGTGTTCAGTTATCTTAGATTTTCTATACAATGTTCATGCGTATCCGAACTCGAGTTTAGTAGAGTTATTGAGATATAGTGAAACGAATATATGTTTCTATTGTATTAATAGCCCATATTGATAACTTATTGAGAGGTATAGTGAAATCGCCCCCTAATATTATCAATGTTGTATAAGAGCACGTTGTATCCCGTTGCAGCGCCAAAATATTTTACATTAATTTTTATCTGTTCACAAAACACCTCTTAATAACGGCCTTACCCAAAGCTCAGTGTCCCCATCGCTTTTTAACATTCTTTCAATAGGGACGCTCGAACTTTGTTAGGTTATAGGGACGCTCGAACTTTGTTAGGTTATAGCAGCCATGTTGTTAAAGTGACATAATAATAATGGTTGCGCCGGTTACGGTTCAATTCGGATAGCCTACTAGTTGATTTGCACAATAATATGCATCCTAATAAAACCTACCCAATTGTAATCCATACCTCATCCATCGACTCTGCTTGCAACGCATTGTCCGCTGTGATTTCGATCAGTACACATCAATTCGCACCCGCAACCCGCAACGCAATATTCGTATTGTGTTTTATAAAACGCCGAGATCTATTGTGTTTTGTAACCACCAGATCTATAGTGTGATCCGCTGCAGACATTTAGTGTCTGTGATTTGTGTTGAACATTTATTTGTGTGCTCAAGTGCTACCACAGGGAAGAGTCTTGACGAGACAAGGATAAAGGGTAAGTCGTTTGGATTCCATCATTACCTTTCCCTATTTTACCCCTGCATATTTTGAGCAAATCAATTGGTAACAAATTAATTAATTTATGATAACGGAATTCAATGAACCAGCGCAACTATTAATTGGCCCTCGACCGGATGATTTCGTTATCATACCGCATTATAAAATTGTTACATCGCGTATTATTTCGATCCTATTGTGTAGGCAATCAATTTGACAAATAATTATTTGTTATAGCAGGTTATAGTATTCAGGCAATTAGTGCAATTTAGATCGTTGTTTGTTGGTGAATTTATTATGGCCACCAAAGAAAGGAAGTTAAAATTACTTGTCTCGCAGAGAGAGGCGTTAGTTCAACGAGTAAATAAAATCTTGGAAATTTCAAAATCGCTAACAGATGAAACAATTATAGAGGAATTTTTATCTCTGGTTGAAACGTTGGACATTACCAGAAACGATTTTAAAGATATTGTCAACCAAATAAATAATTTAAATTTGGAAATTGATAATGATTTTACACCAGATTTCTCACCATGGCTGGATTTTGAGGATTCCTATAGTCAAATCAAACGTAAGATTACATTGACCCGGGAAGTAAAATCGCAAATAAAAATATAAACTAAGAAAAATCATTTTAAATTGCCGCCGATCGACTTAGTTTTTTTTGATGGAGATATGAAAAATTGGCCGATATTTTATTCGAGCTTCGTTAATACGATACATAATAACGAATCGCTTTCAAATTCTGAAAAATTATATTATTTGTTGGGGAAAATCGGTAATAGAGTGAAATCGACTTTATCTGCAATAATATTGGCACCAGAAAACTACGAAATTATATTCGATTCATTGATCGAAAAATATAATGATAAACGCGTCATATCTTCGGCCTATATTGATCAGATTTTAGACTTTAAAGCATTTCCTGTCGCTACTCTTAATAATTTAGAATCATTTATTGATAATTTCGGGTCTGCAGTAGCAGCTATCAAAAACGTTAAACTAGATAATTTGTGTGACTTTATATTTTTACACATAGCTCTGAAGAAACTAGATGTGGATTCTGTTAAATGTTTTGAGATGAATAATCGTGGAAAAGATTTCCCTTCGTTTGAAGACTTAGTGAAATTTATTCGTGAGCAAATTAAAATACTGCAATGAACCGGTACATCAAGAAAATTGATTGCAAATCAAAGTGAGACGTCAAAGAGGTCGCCAAGGTCCATTCAGGCCTTCGTTATCGCAGGTGGTGATTCAGATAGAGATGAACATCGACCGATTAATAAATGTTTACTTTGTTTTAAACCTTTGCATGGACATTTATATAGGTGTCAAGATTTTAAGAAACTTAGTATTAGAGAAAGATTTAACTTTGTGAAGAGTAAAGGGTATTGTTTTAGATGCCTCAGTGATAAACATAAAGCTAGATGTTGTAATTCGAACGCAACTTGTCATAAATGTAATGATCGGTTTCATCACACAATGCTGCACTTTGAAGAACAGGGTGCGTCATATAAAGGGCAGTCAGACCCTCGAAGCTCCCAAAGAATTGAGAACCAGACCGGTAGTCGAATTGATGACCCGACACCGGGCTGCTCCAATTCTGAGGTAGCTTTGTGTACATTTTCAAATGTTAGATCTTTCAATCGCATGTCGCGTTGTACAGTTTTGTTGGCTACCGCACAAGTTGGGGTAATAGATTCACAGGGTAATGAACGTCTCATTAGATGCTTACTAGACAGTGCATCCCAAAGTCATATGATTACTCGTAATTGTTGTAGAAAATTAGGATTTATTGATTATGAGCGCCCTTCTTGTTCCACAGTGAAAGGTATCGGTGGTACTTGTAATCCCATTCGTGGTTCTGTAATGATAGAAATTTACTCTCATTTTAACCGAGCAATAAATTATAATATTACTTCGTTAGTAGTAGACAAGGTGACAGAGCGCCTTCCCACTGTTCACGTTGATGTGCCTTCACTATCATACTTGCATGACTTGCCCTTGGCTGATGAATCGTTTGGAGAACCGGGAGATATTGACATGTTAATAGGAGCAGAGCTCTTCCCGCATCTCCTGTTGTCCAAAAGGGTTCAGGACCATCAAAGGCATAATCTGCATGCTTTAGAAACAGTATTAGGATACGTTATTTTAGGTTCAGCACCAACTCGAATTGAGGATAATATAAGTGTAGCTTGTTGTGCCACCCTAGACGAACCGCAAGATACGTGTCTAAAAAGATTTTGGGAATTAGAAGAAATACATATACCGGCTATTAAGAGTCCTGAAGATCGTGAATGTGAGGATATATATCAAAGAACTACCTCACGAAATTCTGTAAATGGCAGGTATATAGTAGCTCTGCCGTTTAAGGGAGATATTTTATCCTTAGGGGATTCTTTTGCAATGGCAAAGAAACGCTTTTTATGTCTTGAGCGCAAATTGGAAGCTTCGCCAAAATTCAGAGAAGCGTATAATGCAATCATTCGTGAATATTTAGAGAATGATTATTTGTCTTCCGTCACTCCAAACAATGAGGATGAGACGCCCTCATATATAATACCGCACCATGGAGTCGTACGAGAGGATAAAATTACATCGAGTTTGAGGATAGTTTTGGACGCCAGTGCGAAAACAAGTACTTCGGTATCATTGAATAACATTTTGTACAGTGGGGAAAATTTACAGGGGAATTTGTTTAATATTATAATGAATTTTCGTTTATTTCAAGTAGCTCTCTCGGCTGATATACGCAAAATGTTTTTGTGTATAGAAGTGCGGGAGAGTGATCGAAGATACCAAAGGATTTTATATCGCTTCTCTCCTCACGAGGATATGAAGATTTATCAGTTTAACCGCGTCTGTTTTGGCCTAACATCTAGCCCATTTCAAGCTTTGCGCACTGTCAGAAAGTTGGCCTCCGATGAAGGAGAAGCTTTTCCTGAAGCAAAGAAAATTATCGAGGAATTTTTGTATATGGATGATTTAGTTTATAGTGTAGAAACTGAGGAGAATGCTAAAGAATCGGCCTCCCAGTTAATTGCGTTGTTGAAGACTGGCCAATTCGACCTTGTCAAGTGGACAAGCAATTCCCAAAATGTTCTGGATTCTATTCCAGATTCACATCGCTTATCAGCAATTAAAGAATTTGATGAACTGTGCATGCATAAAGTATTAGGCTTGCACTGGTCACCAAATTCAGATTTATTCGCGTTTGTCGCTTCCGCACCCGAAGTCAGCTGTACGAAGCGTAATATATTGTCTTGTGTCGCCAAAATATGGGACATCATGGGTTTCATAGCGCCTGTAGTCCTTTATGCCAAGCTGTTAATTAAGCAGTTATGGATATATAAATGCGATTGGGATGATTTGCCTCCCGCAGATATTGTTAAAGTATGGTCGCAATTTTGTGAGGAATTATCCTGCCTCAATAAGATACAGATTCCACGTCACGTTAGCATAACGTCTAGAAGCGTTGTAACTATTGTGGGTTTCGCAGATGCTAGCGAGAAGGCCTACGGAGGTGTGGTTTATTTTCACGTACACAACCATGGTGTCAATTCGGTACATATCGCTTGTGCTAAAACAAAGGTATCTCCGGTGAAGATTGTTTCTATCGCACGATTAGAACTATGCGCCGCGTTAATACTTGCAAAATTAATGCGCAATGTAATAGACACCTGCGAAAAACGTTTGCAAATTGATAACATCTTCGCATTTAGTGATTCCACAGTAGCACTCTGTTGGATTCAGTCGTCTCCCCATAGATGGGGAACATTCGTGGCTAATAGAGTAGCTAAAATTCAATCTGAATTATCGGCGACCTGTTTTTATCATGTCGCATTCACAGATAATCCCGCGGATTGTTTGTCACGTGGGCTTACTCCCGCTCAAATATTAAATCATCCGTTATGGTTTTTTGGGCCATCGTGGATGAAATTTAGGCCCAACCAGTGGCCTATTACCGCATATGATCATATTTTATGAATACTTTTCAGTCCTAAAAATTAATACCAATAATTCAATAAATACCAACTCTTCTTGTGCCACCGATCATCTAATAAATGTAACATCAATAGAAAAGGAGAAACAAATAACCATGTAAAACTATCATCTCTATAATTAAATTTTTCTAAAAACTGTGTTCATCTGAAGCGACCTGCCAGGTAAGTATGTTTTTCTGTATCTGTCTGTACATAATTAGTTAAGAAATATTTGTACAGCGCCCTTGAGGTGATTTTTCACAAAAACGGCGCTATACAAGTCATCCAACTATTATTATTATTATTATTATCTAGAATAATCCTTTTTTAATACATATTTGTATCCACGTTCCCGCTATGAAATAAATCACAATTTTAGCCTCTTTACACGTAAAAACAGTACTTTTTTAACAGAATTCTCCAAGAATTTCAAATACACACCAGAATATTATTAACATTTAATTGAATATAATCAATCGTTTTTGAATTGACAACTTTTAGCGATGGTTATCTGCGAACAAATCGTGAGTTCTGCTATAAAACGGGACAACTTTCATTCTGGTTTTGTCGAATGCTATAAATTTTATCTACGTCGATTAGGGCCGATTGTAATTAAATAGCTGCTAAAGATATGCGAATAATTCTCGCGGGTTTAGCGAGGTGTTACAGAAATCATTAATTTAGGTACCACACCCAATATGACGCTATTCCTCATTGGTTTATTATATTCTGCCAATTTTATTCAAGCCACAGTACCACTTAGTTTCAGGTCAGCTTTTACAGTTTTCTGTTTTTACTTTTCTGTAATCGTGAAGGTCGAAGCTAGTAGCTACCTTCCATGGAATGTATCCCACTGGCCTACCTGAGAATGTACCCTACCTCTGCAATATTTTAATATGTAATTTATAAATATATACATGAATAATAATATTAACTAATAGATTAAAACCCCCCACCACGGGTTTTTGTTCCATTTTTGACAATAAACCATAAAACAGAACAGTTTTGAACACACGTAAAAAGGACACAGTATGTTCATCGTGGGACGAATTGAATTGCAGACTCTTTTGCGTATGAGGGGAAATTACCATTTCTTACTATTCGCGTCTTCACGGCGGTTAACATAGGACTCTAGGACATTAATAAAGTAAGATAATTTAATAATTAGTTCAGTACCATTTTTGTAAAAAATCGTCCCTAATATGCCCTTAATTTATAACGTTTTTTTAATATCTGATTATAATAATAATAATAATAAATGTTTATTCCGGTATGTGGGGAGGTTAGTGCAGTCCCACACATTCCATATAAAAGCATATAAATTATGTAAGCATACCATGTGGTAATAAATTCATGTTTTGGAAACTCGCTGTCCGACAATAGTGCGTTTATTACAAGTTTTTTTTATATCTGATTATGTAAGCATACCATGTGGTAATAAATTCATGTTTTGGAAACTCGCTGTCCGGCAATAGTGCGTTTATTACAATTTTTTTTTATATCTGATTATGTAAGCATACCATGTGGTAATAAATTCATGTTTTGGAAACTCGCTGTCCGGCAATAGTGCGTTTATTACAAGTTTTTTTTATATCTGATTATGTAAGCATACCATGTGGTAATAAATTCATGTTTTGGAAACTCGCTGTCCGGCAATAGTGCGTTTATTACAAGTTTTTTTTATATCTGATTATGTAAGCATACCATGTGGTAATAAATTCATGTTTTGGGAACTCGCTGTCCGGCAATAGTGCGTTTATTACAAGTTTTTTTTTAAACTTTATTTTTATTTTATTTTTATATCTTTATACTGATTCCATACAAGAGACTGGGAAAAATCATTGCCCCCGTGGAGATGCCGTGTTGAGGGTATTTTTGAAGAAATGATTTTCGCCTAGTGTCTTCTATAAACATCTACATCATATTTGGTAATACCCTAACACCTTTATCAGATGCTACCAAAAAAATGTTGTAATTTTCTCTGAATTGAGTCGTTCTTGTTGTTGGTTTTTAACAATATATTCCTAGGTAGGAGGCGTGAAGCCTGAGCATACCGCTCCTGTACCTGTAGTAATGGGGAACTTTAGATACTTTCATTCGATCTATGGTTATGTTAAAGGTGTTGCCATTTTTTGACGAAGAACCGTTCTAAAATCTTTTTTTTATTTAATGGTAACTACTTATATCTATTAGAATTGAAATTAAAACACTTTTGTACTTTGTTCCACTTATTTATTTTCACCAGGACCGGTTTCATCCTACTACTGCCATTTTCAGACTGGTAGTTGATCTTATATCTGCATATTTGTATGAAATCATAGAGATGATAAAGCCGGCTTAAGACTACTGCAAAATCAACCTATCTTCAGAGTCGGGAGAAGGGTGGGACAACCGGGACACGGACCCAGGCCCAATATCTGAAGGGCGCCTAAACCGACTGGCAAAAAACAAAATAGCATTAAATAATTTAAGAAAAATTCACTAACTCCCAGTCCCAGTTGCTACCGATATTTTTTTTTCTGTCTTTTCGGTTTAATTTTGAGCGTTGTTAATATTATCTTCAACGATTAAAAACATATTTCAATGATGTTTATAATTTTCAAAAAGTTATTCCAAAAAAATTAACCGTTTTAACCGTTCTTCGAAGTGTCTAAAGGTTACCAATAGTTGCCCTAAACGCCAAAACACATTTCTGGCTCTTCTATCTAACCTTTTCTTCTAACCTCAAAATAATTATCATGTATCGTTTTTTTTTTAAATTTGTGATGGCTATGTCTTGATTTTGTTCTCCAGAATTTCCCTTTCGGTCCATCCCTGGGTAATCCTTACAATAATTTGCACTCAGTGGTGTTTTTTCCTCAGAGTAACAACATTGTTATAAAAGGTTTAGGTTTTTTCTCACTCACTTAACGTGTGTATGTGCAATATGTGCATGCGCATAATAGTGGGTAGGTACCCATGCTCACGTTACATGCTACAATGTTGCTCGTATGTACATACATCAATTTATAATTATGTATCGACAATCGATACAAGGATTTCCTATAACATTGCAGCTTTTCCCGTGTAGGTACAAGAAAACAATACTCTTTGGCGGTCATCGCTAATCGAAGAACATTGTTTTATGAAATAAAGATCACAGATCCATGATGTGTGAGATTTGTTGTTCTGTGTATCCGAAAACAAAAGGAGAGATTTCATTTTTTTTGTACATATTATTAAATCTTGTAGGGATGTACAGTTTTATATCGATTCAACATCTATCTAATAATATGGTACACAATATTAAGTCGCGTGTCTTACTAAACTAATTAATTTCTTTAGTCCGTGTGGATATTATAGAACAACTGTTTTATGCAATAAAACTAAACCTTTAGAGTTACAATTTTTCCTAACTACTTTCCACGTTTTTTTTAACGAAAGAGATCCAGACGCCTTTTGGAGAGTGTTTTTTTTTATTCAAACCCTGCAGTAAGCACTTCTTTATCTCTGAAAGTTAGTTTATTAGCGAATCGTCATCCAATGGAATGCGGCATGTAGCATGTACCCATAAATACATATAGAATACTGTAATCAGTCACTTCCCTTATCGTTGTTTATATTCAATGTTTGCAATGAGCTCGGGCCACGGGCCACGGGTGATCAGTAATCCCTCGCCGTGTCACCTACCGGGATTTATCTGACCTCCATTATTTTAGTATCATACTAAGCTTAGAAAATACACAGTTTTCGCTTTTTTATAAAATTTGCATTAGCTATCATAATTTCTTATACGCTGAGGATTCGGGAGTGATGGGTTATAATGGAATTCTCAGATATTTTTGTTCGTGCATATTGAATGCAAACTGACTTTAGAACTATGTTAGAATTTAAACCCTTTGACCATCCATCAGTCAATCAGTGAATAGAATAGAATATAATCGTTGGGTACATTTCGGGTACACGCTGGCTGGCTGGCCGTGGTGGGTACAGCGGACGGAGGAGAGCGGGGTAACCGCGGCTCCGCGCACTGTGTCGCCGGACGGGCGGCCTCTCGCGCCAGTCGGCCGCCCGCTGTCGGCCGTGCAGTTGTCTACGTTGTGTCCGCGCGCGCTCGACCAAACTTTAAAATAACAAACCAAATTCCATCTTCCAATTCGCTGTGTCAACCAAAGCGAACATTGTTGAATAGTGCTGTTATAAATCGATAATTTTCAAATCATTGAGTGAATAATGGCGGAATACGGCTAAAGATCTTTCGAGGAAGGCGCCGAGATTTTAGTAATTTGTTAATGTGGCGGTGGTTGTGTCTGCTCTCCGTGCTCCATACAGGCGCAGGCGGTTCTCTAGTGTAGACCGCGATGAAACCCGGTATGTACGTAGGCGTGTGACTTGTTTGTGTGTATAAAAAGTCAGATCTCGTGCAGTACGATTGACAACTGCGCTCATTTATGAATGATATTTAAATGTAATGCACAGACGCGGCAACCTTTTAGCTGGAATATTTGTGCGCTCAGAAATATTTCAGTTCCTTCTCAGACGTTACTTTACAGATCAACAACTGCGGTAATATTGCAGGAATGTCAAATTACTAGTTCTTATAAAACATTCAGAAATTAGTATTGTGAATTTACTGCCTGTTTTGTATGAATAGGTAGTAATTATAATCGTATTTACCAGATTTATGTAAATAAAAGTTTTTTTTTAAATAAGTTTTAGTTGTTCGCCATTTATGTTACCATAATATTGATAAACAAGGGTGGATGATTTCTGGTTGTTTCCATTGTAGTTTTTATAAATTGGAAAAAAAAGATTCACACATTATTGTTGTTTGATAACATTGATTGGAATAGGTTCAATTACATTTTTCCTAACAATCTTCTGATAAATGATAAGATAAATAGCAATTACGCTGTACAATAAATTGTAATTGCAAATAAAATAACTTATACCTATCCTATATACTTTTTATTCCTTGACACATTTTTATTATCTGATAATATACACTTTTCATGATAAGATTATTAACTGAAGATTTCGTTGATAATTTATTCTACTTCTTCATTTACATTTTTTCCCTACCGTGTTAAAAATTAACTTAATTTCGTTACATATCCGTTGCGCAATCTTATATTTAATAAAAGATACGATTGTCCCGACATCCTCTTTGCTGATATTAAATAAATATCAGACAAACCTGCTCATCCAATAGCCCTATGTTTTACGTAGCACCCCCATCCTTAACCTCCAGATTGATTTTATCTATGCATTTTATGTCAAAATAGGAGTTGTCCTGCGTCGCTCAGTTCTGTCTCTAGAATAATATTATATAAAAAGTAACACATAAATAAACTAAACCCGCCGACCACCTGGCGTTTACATAGTTTAAAAACAAATCAAATGTTTTTTCAAGCCGTTGGTAAGAATATAATCAATAGTGTAAATCTACTGCAGATTGCATAATAAATATAAATTGTTTATCTTGCTAAATTTTAATTTGTATAGCTCGTTGCTTATTTATTGGTTTTCATTTACATTACCGTTTATTGGGGCACACATCCAAAACAATAATTAACCTAATGAAGGAGATCAAACATCACGTTTTGTCCACAGGAATATTGGCTGATTGTTTTGAGATGATGTGGTCTAAAATAAAGATCTTAATGAGAGAATTCAAATGATTTTATATCAAGGCCATAACTATTACAATATATACTTTTAGTATTATACTTCGCCTTCACCCTTTCAAATCTTATATTAATTACTTTAATAATAAAAATTGGATTACTTGTATAGCGCCGTTTTTGTGAAAAATCACCTCAAGGGCGCTGTACAAATCTTACTAACTAACTAACTAACCATCACGCCGTTTTCCCGCAGGGGTAGGCAGAGAGGACGGACCGCCAAACAACTCGATCTTGGCATACACTTCTTGCTTCATTCACATTCATACACGTCTCATACATTCTCTTCTATTATTCCGACTTCTGACATGGCCCGACTCAAGTATTTGATTCACTTGATCGTGCCATGTCTTCCTCGGACGTCCCCGGCTTCTTCTTCCATTCACATTCGCGTCATACATTCTTCTTACACTCCTTTCTTCGTTCATTCGCTCCACATGCCCAAACCATCTAAGCGTCCCTTTCTTAATCTTTACTCATTACGCTTACATCAGCCTTGCATTCTTTACGAATTTCAATATTTTTCACACGATCATACATGGTTTTACCACACATTCGTCTCAGAGATCTCATTTCTACGGCATTCAGTTTACTTTCATCCTTCTTCTGCCATTTCCATGCCTCACTGCCATACATCAGGGTTGGTATCAGCACTCCATTGTGGACTGCTAGCTTCGCTTCTTTTCTTACTTCCTATTATTTATCTAATTATGCACAAACAGATACAAAAAAAAAACATACTTACCTGGCAGGTCGCTTCACATGAACACAGTTTTATTAGATATCAATTTTAATCTAGTTTGCAAGCTCCTATTAGTGTAGTTTATTGTAGTAAATAAATATTTTTGCATTGTAATTTTACAGCAAAAAAAAATGGCTAAAAATGATTGTCTAATGTAGACAATGTAGATCCTTTTTAATTTGACCTCTAACTCACATCGTCCTTTGGGTAAAGTTTCTTATCTTTTTAACTGTAAGATAAAATCAATATGAAAAAAAAATGCGTATGTTTTTCTTTCTTCAATAGGTAATTGTTTTGACTATCTTCTTTCTTCAGCATATTTTTTATGATGTTCAAACAATTTGTTTCGGTTGTGTCTTATTTAAATCCCATTTTGAAGAGAGTAAAATGTTGGATATCAAGACTTTTACCTTGTGGAAGTTATCACTTGACAATTTACACAAGTAACACTTGAAAAGGAAAATACTACAGTTACGCATATTTATATGTTTATGTATTTTTCCTTTCACTCATAAATAATTATTTTTTCAACCATTGATCAAAGATTAACGTTCGATAAAGATAAGTCATCGGCTGCATTCTCTGTCTTTGTAGCCACTTATGCAAAACTGTTTTAGTATTAACTTCCTTTTGGACTATTCTGTTAGGTTCCATTCAACATCTGAGTGATAAAATAAAAATTACTCTTTCTGATTGCCTTATTTCCGTAATGTTTGTCCAAAATGGTGTGATGCCACCTTCTTTCATTGTTTCTTAATAATTTTTTGTCACAAAATCTCAATAGATTAACAGTATTGAAATAAAACTTCAAATTAATAAAGTATTCACATCTCGATTTTCGTAAAGCTCATATGTATTAACTGTTGAATGTGTTGTGTTGTAGCCGGTGGTTTGGTGTGCTACTGTGACGGGCACTGTCCGCATGGAGCGGGCAACGGGACGTGCGTGGCGCGGCCGGGGGGCGCCTGCTTCGCCGCCGTGGAGGAGGTGCCTGACCTGGATACCAACTTCTGGGAGTTGGAGCGCTCCTACGGCTGCTTGCCCCCCGACGAGGCGGGCTTCATGCAGGTTATATTGTTATTTCACTAAATTTGCATAGATTCTATTAGCTTACTTACACCTTTCAATTGCATTAATCATTCACTTTCAATGAACTTACTAAATTTATATATCTACCTTAAGTGGACCTCTGCTGCCCGGTTTCAGTTTGTTTACATCTCTAGTAGATATAAAGCGTGTTTCTTAATTATTAACTAATATTTTTATTTATTTTGTTTGCAGTGTAAGGGTTCCCAGGTTCCCCACGTAAAAGGAAAATCAATATTGTGCTGCAACACAGAACTGTGCAACAAGGATATGTTACCAAAGCTTAGTGAACAAACTACTGCAGTTCCGGAAGTAATCAATCTTCATGCCGGTGCTTCGGCACTCATCATCAGTGTTGGACTCCTGGCAGCCTTCACAGCCATCCTGGTAGTAGTGGTGCTGTACCTCCTACGACGCTGTCGCATGCAGCGGAGGAAGCAGAGGCTCCTGGAGGGGCTGGGGCCCCCGCTACCATCCATCACCGACCAGTCTTCTGGCTCCGGCTCGGGATTGCCTCTGCTGGTCCAACGCACAATTGCCAAGCAGATTCAGATGGTTGCGTCCGTGGGAAAGGGCCGCTACGGAGAAGTGTGGCTCGCTCGCTGGAGAGGAGAGAAGGTTGCCGTGAAGGTGTTCTTCACTACAGAAGAAGCTTCGTGGTTCAGAGAAACAGAAATTTATCAAACAGTTCTTATGAGACACGAAAACATCCTGGGCTTTATTGCCGCCGATATAAAAGGTACTGGATCTTGGACTCAAATGCTTCTGATAACTGATTACCACGAGATGGGATCCCTTCATGACTATTTACAAATGACAGTATTAGACCCCGCGTCCTTGATGCTCATGGCGTACTCCGTATCTAGCGGACTATCGCACCTTCATATAGAAATATTTGGAACCAGAGGAAAACCGGCAATATCTCATAGAGATATTAAAAGTAAAAATATTCTCGTCAAGCGTAACGGTGAGTGTGTGATAGCTGATTTTGGATTGGCCGTGCGATACGTCGCCGAAAGAAACGAAGTGGACATCGCTCCCAACACTCGAGTAGGGACCAGGAGATATATGGCGCCAGAAGTGCTGGATGAAACGCTCAATATCACTCATTTTGACGCCTTCAAAATGGCAGACATGTATTCCTTTGGGCTAGTGCTGTGGGAGATGTGCAGGAGATGTGCAACAGGAGACAAAATACAATGTGCAGAGGATTATGCCCTGCCCTATCACGACTGCGTGCCGAATGATCCGTCCTTTGAAGATATGCACCTGGTGGTGTGCGTGAAGCAAATCCGGCCTCAGATCCCTCTGCGCTGGGAGTCCACTGACATCTTGTGCACGTTGGCCAAGGTGATGCAGGAGTGTTGGCACCCCAACCCCCCCGTGAGGCTCACCGCCTTGAGGGTCAAAAAGACACTTTCCAAGCTGAACACGGACTCCCCCGTGAAGTTGGTTTAACCGAGTGGATTAAGTGATAAGACTGAGCCTAATGAGCTTCTATATAAGACAGTGCCTGTGAAGGATGTGTACATAGTTGAGGAAACATTTTTTATTAACCTCATTTCCTTTAATTATATAATATAAGTTTAATACAGTGCAAAAAGTGTAGATGAACTTTAATTTAAAACTATTTTTTAGTCATTATCTCACTCCTGGTGATTTTTGTTTGTTAACGAACTGTGTTTCATATTGCCATTCGGGTGTTCTTCACTGGAAGATTTGAGTTTCTTTTCTCAGGGTGATTCAAAGTGTTATATTTATAATTGAAATCCTGTTGTAACCACAAGTTTTACACAACCAATATTTTGGCAGCTTCCAATATTGCACTCCACACTACCATTTGATAAATAATACATACTAGTTTTATGAAAAGAACTAAATCTATATGCCTTAATAATGCAATCAGAAAGATGTAAGATATTACAAACAAAATATTTTAGTCATGTCCTGTACATTTTATTTCTAATTAAGTCATCTTTAAACAAAACACTGAACGGAATTAAATGTAACTATAAATATGTATATATCTTATGGAAAAAGAATGTTATTCTATTTGTCGTTTACAGAAATTGCCTTATTTTTCGCTATGATTGTGGTAGAAAGATGCCTTAGAAAACAAAGATAATATAGTATTAATAACTTGATACCTACTGCATACCCATGCCTGTACTAAACACACCTGACTATTTCATTTCTATTGTAGATATTTTACATTTATTACCCAATGAAAATACCCCAGATTTCCTTATAAATGGTCTTAGTTTAACGACTTGTTTGTTTTGTATTTTTGTTGACTATGATGAAATTTCCTCAACAGTAACATGTTATTGGATGCTTTTTGAGAAGAAATGGTGCCATTTGTAATATAAATGACTGACTACATATTATGTATTTACGTACACCTGGAAAATATAAGTTTTTTTTAAAAGGTATTTTGTTTTACTCTTAGAAAAATATTGGGCAGGCAGCAATAGCTCTATCGTTTATTGGATTGTCAATAAGGAACTCCAGTCCATTTTTAATTTTAAAGTTCGTTTTAGTTAAAGTTGGTTAAAATAATTATTAAAAATTCTATTTTTCAAAGCCCACAAAAGCACAAAATCTATGACTTGCTTGCTGCGTGTGAGTCACACGAGTAGTCGGAATTAACAGACTGATAGAGGGTAGTCAATTTTGTATGCATTCGAGGCATATAGCTGTTAGTACAAACCTAATAGCCTCTTTAGTACTTTCTCATTTATGAGCAAAAAATCAGTAAAGTCATATGCAGAGGTTATACCTAATGTTTATTTTATAAATTTTCGATATCTTATAGTTTATTAAACATATTTCACGAAAAATGTATGAAAAAAAACCAATGGGCTGTTTTCTGAACAGCTTCCAAAAAATATGCATGGAAGGCTTTTTTTTAAAAAGAAAGACAAATATTTTCTGGTTACGAATAACCTGACAATATTTGAAAATCTCCTACTACTATCACAGTAAGTGGAAGATCTTGCTTGTGTCGTAATGGAGGACTTAGCCAGCCGAGGAATTGAACTCACGACGTCTGGGTGAGATCCAAACGCGATGCCAACTCAGCCACCGAATTTGGTTTTTTTTTGGTTTGAATTGGTGGGCCATTCCACTTAATTTACGAAGTAGGTTCCAATTCCGATATCAGCCACACGGACTCGATTCCTTGGACTCGGTCTGCCTGGAATCTGATTGAACGACAGGAGTCATCGTTCCGCCTTTTCTGTGGAGTCTGATTCCGGAAGGTAAAAAAGTACATATTGCCCCTTTGAATATGGTCATTTTTCGTTTCGGTCTCCGACTGCTTCGGCGTTTCTGATTCCAGAAGCAAAAATCATTCATATTACACTATTGAATAGGGTCACTTTTCATTTCCGACTACAATCCAAAACCTTAGTCGTTCCTTGAGTGTGAGTCCGGTATTAGTATATATGGATTTGTGAAGTCGGAGTGAGTCCACTGTTTTCGAAATCAGACTCATTGGACTGGGTCCGGCCAGAACGACTCCTCTACCTTGTTGTATACTTATTTGATAATATTACTGTGTAATGATGCCGCTAAACTAATTTTTACCTTAACCTAAAAATGAAGTGGCTGTAAAATATAAACACCGTAGTTTGTACCGTAATTGGTTTAAGGACTCTACTTCTTATCAAAAAATATTGCTTTATCATCCATTGTGCAGTGTAAACCTACACAATACGAGTACATTACCTATGAAAGGGGAGCATTGCGGTACTCATGACTTCAGATGCAGTGGTACCAACATAACATGGTGTTTTTATGAGATGGTTTTTTATTCACTTTTATATAACGATTTATAAATTCTACATATAATTAATTATATGTAATAAAACTTATATATTCAGAATCAACGTTTGCTGAATATATTGGTCATAATATTTTTCACTGGAGTTCCTTATTGTGGAACTGATGAGGTTAAGTATTAACAAAATGCCTTGCCCTGAGAAATAATAAGAATATGTATTTTATACTAATATAAAAATGGGATGTTCAGATGTTTCAACTGCAGGCAAGAACATTGTTTTAATCAATAAAGGGACTGTCTTATGATAATGAGAATACAAAGAAACTTGATGTCCAGCACACATTCTTTCTTATTCCATAAAACATCTTAACTTGTAGTGCATTGAGATTGCCTATCGGATATGCAAAATTTGTATCCCTTGAACGCTGGCATATCTGACAGGCGATGACCTTATTTTCATATATATGTAGAATATAAATAGCTATTCTGGGGAAACAATATTTTTTTATAAATATCTGAACACGTTATCTGGTAAGACATTACAATTTACAAAAATATCATTTTGCAAAACACAAGTTATTACGAAAATAGAATCAGCTGGTGCACAGCGGGCTGCGCACAAAATTTCAGCTCGGCACACCGTGGTAGGCCGCGGGAGCTCGGTGTTCTAAAGGTAAACACATAAGGTGAGTTAGAAGGGGAATAGGATAAAATTTCACAAAAACCCTGTAACATCATTTATGGAAACCGCCTTATATTTTTATTCTACATTACGTGCTGGGGAAGTCACCCATTTAACCAAAAACCTTTTTTATAAAGGAGTCATTTCCATTTCTAAAACCCACTTCTAAAAAGTACCTTGTGAGGTTGGACCGTATCCAATCTCAAAGTTTAAGATTGATTTTCGGAGCTATGCGATCCTCCCCAATTAACGCTTTATAAGAGGAGGCTGTGGAAGCTCTTCCCATTTCAGAAGACAGTTCATGTCAGACAAGTTTCTTATTTAAATGCTTCAGACACTCTAATCATCCACTGATAGACAAAATTACTGAACTCTCTGCTCAAGTGAGATCACTTCCATATTGGAGGAACAAATCAATCCCTCTTCTTGCCAAAAGCCTCCATATGTATAATGCGTATAAATCCCCTTTAAACCGTCTCATAGGCTTTCTTTATATACAAATTCCTTTCGTATTCATTTGCATAACTTTTTTTTTCTTAAAAAGAAAGACAAACATTCCCGGGTTACGACTAACCTGACAATATTAGAAAATTTCGTACTACCATCGCAGTAAGCGGAAGATGTTGCTCGTGTCATGATGGAGGACTTAGCCAGTCGAGGAATTGAAGATGCCTGGCGGGACCCAGGCGCAATGCCAACTCAGCCACCGACTAGTCTAAACCTAAAATTCTTCTTTCACTCGGCATGCTTGGCAACCAAGAAGCTCCAAGTAAACTTATCCACATTTTAATTTCTAAACTTTCTGGTTGGAAAACTATTTACACAGATCGTTCTAAGTCTCCCCTATCAAACCACGTGGGAGCGGCTTTCCACTGTCCATCAGACCAGGTCAATAAAAAAATAAAACTTTCGAAAGAGGCCTCAGTTTTTACTGCTGAATGCATAGCTATTATTGAATCCCTAAATTATAAAATCGGAAATTTTTTAATTCTCTCCGATTCCCTGAGTGCACTTCAAAAATTAAATTCCTCCCATTTCTACTACCCGGATAACGATTTCTGTGTTAGAATCCGCACTATTAGTAAATTACCGGACTGTGGCAAAAAATTGTGTTGGCTGCGGTATCCCTGATTATGAAAAGGCCGATTTATTGGCGAAAGATGCTATTGATTCCAGCGAGTTTTTATATAATTTTTTAAACCTCGACAACCTTATCATTAAATTAAAAGAAAACATGTTTTCCACATGGCAGAATCATTAGGATGAGACTAACAAATTAAAGGGTAATATTTTTTCATAATACAGCCCACGATTCCTTCAAAACCGTGGTTTTCTTAACTGTCCTTGAACACATTTTAACATCTTCCATCTGGGGCATGCGGATAAAGCATTGCTGTTTTTGTTTCTGCAATTTTCTTAAATTTAACGACATCAAATTATAATCACAATCCTGAGATTTCCTTTAAATCTTAATTTAAAAAAAATGACAACTTGTATTTTGTGTATGTGTAGCGTATTTTTTAATATGTAATGTAATTGTAATTTCTATTATCTAAAATTATAACCTACACTTACAAAGGTTTCGTTCCATTCTCTACTTGATACTGGCTAGAACAATCCTTTGGGGTGAAAAGCCATTAAAAAAAATTTACATAATTTTGCAGTTGATTCCTGTACTGCAAGCCTAAAATATTTTATTTCCAATTACGCGTTGTCTATGCCTTTGTTGGGAAAATGAATATATTTTTCAAATAAGGAAAATGTTTTTTCACATGGTATCATTCAAAATGTCGTCCTTTGGGTTAAGATGACTGACGTGGATATTTACCTCTCAAATTTTTCATTGATCTTCAAATATAGGCCCAAAGGAAAATTTAAAAAATTATTTATTGCCTAGGGAATAATTTTCATAATGGAATATTTTAAAAGCGGCTTGAAAAGCGTCCTGGGTGCTACAGAACCCGGGGCTCTACCCACTGGTGCCGAAACTGTGAGTTGTCAAAGTGAAAACATAATATAAATATCGTTCCCGTTGTCAAATGATATAATTCCCATATGCGTTTGTACAATATTTAAGTGTGTTATAATTTTTATTTTAGGTTGAAAGACTAATCGACCGCGTAAATAATTCCACATTACTGGACGACCGAAGAGATGCTTGTCGAGCCCTAAAAGCCCTCTCAAGGAAGTACAGGGTAGAAGTTGGGGCCCAAGGTTTAGATACGCTTAGACAGGCATATTTATTTTCTTACAATTTTGCTATTTTTTAATAGAAATCCTCCCTACTTGAATTTTCAATGACGGATTCTATGTTCATTTTACAATAACATGAAAATGACATTTGCCTTTCAAATCATCTTTTATCTTTCTCATTTGACATATTATCCCTTATCAATGTTCGTGTAACTACGACATCAGTTCAAGTGTTGAGGCCGAATCTGTTACTGAACAAGCTGACCCTGGGAGTCAGATTGACCAAACTGATTTTCAGTTACCACTGGACTTATCTTGTGTACATATTAATTAATGCCTGGTTTAGAACGGTATTAATATCTCCATTACCAAGCTTTCGAAGTAGGAGTCACATTAGCATTCACAAAAGCGTTTTTTGCCACAACCTGCTGTCAATTTAACATTAACATTTTGACTCACAGTGTTTATAAGCCATGAATTTCTCATAGTTAGGATCTACCTAATGAACTGTATTTCTCTCATGTTTTTTCCAAAGAGAGTGGTTTTATTTATTGCATTGGAATGCTTTTTTTAGGAAGAACCTTAATTTAATAATCAATTTATCAATGAAAATTTACAAAACTCTAATAGCATAACATTTTTCCAGGTTTTAGAATTGGATAGAGCGGATTGTGAGATAGTCAGCTATGCTCTGGATACACTATGTAACATCACATCCCAAGAACAATTTGAAGAAGAAAGAGATAACCCTTCAATTCCTTCAAATATCGGGGAACAGTTTACCGAAATGTTTCTGAAAAATCCACAAAATGTAAAACTAATTTTAGAAATGCTGGAAGAGTATGACTTTCGAGTGCGACTCCCCACGGTGCGATTGCTCATTTCCCTTTTAGAAAATAAACCCAAAGATATCCAAGAAATAATCCTCGTTAGTCCTATGGGGGTTTCTAAACTAATGGATTTATTAAGTGACAGCCGAGAAGTCATCAGAAATGATGCTCTACTGTTATTGATTCAACTTACCAAGGGAAATGCAAATATACAAAAAATTGTTGCATTCGAAAATGCGTTTGATCGACTCTTTGACGTAATTGCAGCGGAAGGATTCTCCGACGGAGGCATTGTTGTAGAAGACTGTTTACTTCTTATGCTTAATCTACTGAAAAATAATGCTAGCAACCAAAACTTCTTCAAAGAAGGAAGTTACATTCAACGCATGCTGCCTATGTTCAGTACACCCGATACAATGGACGAACTAGGTTGGTCTCCGCAGAAGGCTTCCAACGTTCACTGCATGCTCCAGCTTGTCAGGACCCTGGTCTCTCCATTGAACTCAGCGGTGATTGTGTCCAGTTCGCAGAAGATAATGCGTAATGTCCATCTGCTGGAGATGCTCTGCAACACGCTGATGGTGAGCGGAGTACCGGCGGACATCTTGACGGAGACCATCAATGCCGTGGGGGAAGTTATTCGAGGCAATGCTAGCAACCAGGAGTATTTAAGTAATGTTTTGGCTCCCTCCACTCCACCAAGACCGGCCATAGTGGTGCTGTTGATGTCCATGGTTAATGAAAAACAACCATTCTCTCTCAGGTATAAAAGTGACAAGTCACGTCTTGTGAATTATAAAACTCCCCCCTAATAATGAATTATTACTTGACGCCAAAATAGTTATTTAACATTAGTTGGCGCTGAAACATTGCTGCTTCCCTTAGGCTGCTCTCTGACGGTCCGGTAAGGAACGAACATTTCACTCGTTACTGCAGACACTGCACAGAAAAGTCAAGTTTGCTAAAGTAAGGTAACGGTTTGCAACGCAGTCCACTGTGGGACTTTTCTACGCAGTGTCTCCAGTAGCGAGTGAAAAGTTCGTTCCTCACCGGACCGTCAGAGAGCAGCCTTAGTTATAAATTTATTTGTATTAATGTCACATTGCAATATTTGGTAAGTAAGACACAGGAAATTGTTTGCTATAAACGCATTCATAATTTTTTATTACTTGTACCCACACAAATAAGTGACGGGCGATGTTACTCATTTGATTGTTTTGAATGTAAGATAATTATGATTAAAAATTGATTTTGCAGATGTGCAGTAGTATACTGCTTTGAATGCTTCCTGTACAAGAATGAGATCGGTCAGGCGCACCTGGTGCAGACGCTGCTGCCCTCCACAGCCGAGGTGTCCACCCTGACCACGGGGCAGCTGTTGTGCGGGGGTCTGTTCAGCACGGACGCCCTGTCCAACTGGTTCTCCGCCGTGTCGCTGATGCATGGCCTCTTGGACAATCCGGCGCAGAAGGAACAGCTGCTTCGGGTCCTGCTGGCCACCAATGTAGGGTCATCTCCTGTTTCTCTGTTGCATCAGTGCACCCTTTTATTGCAACAAGGCACAAAACTGCATTCTAAGGTTAGTATTTTTGAATGTGAAATTGCCACTTTTTTCTGAAACTAGCTACTGTGTCTTATGTAAACTGTACTCCTGTTTGCTGCTTATGGGAGTTATACTTATATACCCAATATTAAGGTTGCTGCTTGCTATACATCCGGCGTACAACATTTGGGGATTGGTACAAGGGAGTACGTGTTTGTTCTGGCACTGACTTATGTATAATAACACATCAGTCTAAATCTACTGTTCTCAGGTATAACATAGTACATGTGGCTCATTAACACTTCCTTTACGGTGCCATATTATAACGCGATCTACCGTGCAGGACTCCGAGTTTCCTCATACAAATTCTTAACAATATTGCTTTTTAAGCCAAAAATAATAATACAATCTATCAACAGTTATTAATTATGGTTGATTATTCTGCAAAATACATCTTAGGGTTATAAAATCATATTAAATATGAATACGTTAGGAGCAACAATATAGGCTCAGGCAAGCGAGTGTCTGGCACCGCAAGGGGACAGTTAAAATGTTGAGAAGGCGCATCGATTCAAATCTCCACCTATCCGTGTGGCAAGATTTAAATCAATTCATCGATATAGAGATAATATTGCTACTAAATTATTTTGTTGTACATTTCATACCAGGTATAAAGAGTATAAGTCAGAGGAACTACATTTGAGTTTAGTTCATTATTTCAGTCTCTGGGACAGTCTTCGAATGGTATCAAGGTGAAAGATCGCAAAGATATGAATATTTATTTATTCTTAAATTTAATTATAACAAAAACAAAAACATTAGCCACCCATCTCACTAGGACAATCTTATGTTGAGATGAGCGGCTTTACAATTTAATAATAATCAGTAAATAATAATACATGAATAAAAAATAGTAAATATTAATAAGTAAATAATAGTAAATAAATTTAAAAAAATTAGATAATAATAATAAGTAAATATTAATAAGCATATAATAATACACATTAAATATTAATAAGTAAATAGTAATAAGTACATAATAATAAAAATAGGTAAATAATAATAAGTAAATTAAATTATGTAAATAGTAATAAGTACATGATAATATAAATTAGTAAATAATAATATGTAAATAAAAATAGGTAAATAATAATATGTAAATTAAATTATGTAAATAGTAGTAAGTAAATAATAATATGTAGGTAAAAAAATAAAATTATAAGTAAATAGTAAGTAATAAGAAGTAAATAGTAATAAGTAAGTAATAATAAGTAAATAATAATGATATATCGAGCATACATAGTTTCAACATTGATTACAACATAAGGGATAACATGGAGAAAGCGAAATCACCATTCTCAGCTAACATAGACTTTTTGACCATTTTTTAAAAATAAATTTAGCGTATCTATAGTTTTAATGTTGTCACTAAGCCTATTATATAACAAAGGAGCTTTACAAGAAAAACTCCTTTGTCCAAATGATGTTCTGTTATTTGCCGGCTGATACATTAGAGAAGAACCCATTCTAGTATTGCGCACTTGTGACCTTATAGCAGTATCGATATTTTTAATAAATTTACAGAGAGCCTGTATTATGTATTGCCTTTCTTGTATATTATTTTTAAAATTCATTTTTGAGCAACATTTAAGGACTCTAGGGTAGTCTCGTAACATGAACTCCAACATACAACATTGTATGAAACAAGAGCATAATATACAGTTTTTAGTGTAACTTTGTCCAACATATTTCTTAGGGTCTTGAAGATATAGTCTAGTTTTCTTATTTTGTTTGTTAATACAGCAATATGATCGTTATATTTTAAATATTTATCAATAATTAAGCCAAGATATTTGATATTGTCTACTCTTTCCAAAGATTGACAATTGCATTCGTGTACACAACAATGCATTGTTAAGGAATGGTCCACAGAGGGTTGAATTACGGAAGAAATGCTAAAAGTAATATATTTAGTTTTTTGCGTGTTTAAAGTTAACAGATTTTGATCAAGCCACTTTTTAACAGTCTTTAATCATGACTCACACTTAGCATAAGTTTCATCCCAAGTATCACCAGTAAACACCAAAACAATATCATCTGCAAATACAACTGAAGAACCCAAGAATCATAATTTACAAAGGTCATTAATATATAATAAAAATAAAATTGGACCTAGAACACTACCCTGAGGAACACCATATAAAATTGATTTATTTGAACTAATATGATCATTAATCATTACTCTCTGTGTTCTATTCCCAAGATAAGTTCTGAACCAATCTAGTGCTTTATTAACAACACCCATCGAATTAAGTTTTTTAAGCAGTAAACAAACCATGGAATACGGTATCAAAGGCCTTAGACAAGTCTAGAAAAACAGCCATTGCTTTATTGACAGATTATTTTAGATGATTGGTCTGATTTTTTTTTTACTAACATTTTATTATTTTTAAACCAGGTATATAAATATTGGTTTTCTTTAGTTTTTTTGCTTCGTTTTCCACAGCAGTTCTTTATAGTATGATAAAATTTCGCCAACAAATAAATTTTTCTCTCTTGCGATCTTGCGGGAACTTAAAATTCTCTGCTGCGACTCCTCATCTTGAAACTGAACTTTATACCTATAAGCGCCTTCTTTTTTTGTGTTTTATCTTGATAACATATAACTTTTTTATTTTCTCTGATTCCACATTGACCCGTATCTCCCTCATAACTCTATTTATAGTATCACGGGGTTCTTCTTTTGACCGGGCCTCAACACCAGCAAACTCCATCCAGTTGTAGCTAATGTTGGCCTGTTCAAGCTCAGCCAGTCAAATTTCCACATGACAAAGTTTTATTTCTTTATTTATTTTAGCTTCTAAAATCTGTACCGTTTTTATATATGTGAGGATTTTGTCCTGGAGATTGAAATGATGAATTGAAGTGAAAGTAATTTTTCCCACTTGTACTCTTTATACATAGCACGACAGAGTTATTGGTTTTATGTGATGATGCCACCTAATGGTTAGTCAGTAAACACTATATGTACGAGTATAGTGAAACTCGCTTAAGAAGTTCCACTTAAGGCAATCCACCGGCTAAAATTCCAACATAATCACGAGCTTCTTATGCAGGTGGCGACAAGGTTGAGATTCCCGCTTAACATCGGCCGCATGTTTCGATTTACTCAAAAAAACCATCACCAAAATTCGTGTTTTATTTTATTCTGTAAAGCTCAGAAATAATTATTACAATGTTTTACGGTCATATTCTAAAAAACTTAATTTACAACAATGATCAATATGATAATATTGGAAAAGGGGTTCGTAAGTAGGAGATTTTGTGCTTTAAACATTTTTTTAATGTCTGATACTTTATTTTTTGTCTAGGCTTATAAAAAGACACACCAAAAAAATGTCCGGTTTAACAAAAGGCCAATGTGTGTTCTACTTGCAGTATTTAATTAAATCATCTATGATATTTCTAGGCCATCAAATTCTCAAACCGAAAATACATAATTTTTCATTACTTCCCATTGCATTGCCTTAAGAAGTTTTCATGCTTACGAAGTTTGATTTTTTCAGTCCCTTGGAAAACTTCTTAAGAAAGTTTCACTGTAATCTGAAAGCCATAATAGACCGACCCCAAATTAATAAATAATATCAAACTATGTTCTGTTATTTCTATTCTAAGGAGAATGAATATGTAGTATTTTGTTAAAATAAAGTCTTATGTGTTCTTTTCAAGGTTGCCTTACTAATGCTCCTCTCTATGTGGGTGAGTCACAGTCCTCCAGGAGTGAGTGCCTTCCTTAACGTCCCCTCCAGCGTTTCCTACCTGGTGGCTCAGATCTGCTCCAATGAACACGACGACAATGAATACCTCCTGCAGGGCATGTGCGCCTTCCTGCTGGCCCTGTGTGTCCACTTCAACGATGACTCAGTGGAGGCCTACTCCAAGGACAATCTGAAGCAACTGCTGGTGAAGAGAATCGGCCTGGAAACATTCATCGGGAAGCTGGGTGAAGTGTCCAAGCACGAGATGTACAGCAGAGCTGCCAAACAACCGCAGATCAGAGCTAAAAGCATGGGAGAATTGCTGCTGGACTATGAATTCTGTAAACTGTTCAAAGGGTTAGAGAGTGAGTTCAAATTTGCATAAATAATTATAGCAAAATATTTTTACACGCATATACTTACTAATTATTGTAAATTTTCTTATTTTCAGGTGTCATCATTGGCACATTGTCGATGGTTCAGCAGCCATCTGATTCTTCAGAGGCAAACCCACCAGGTGCGGAGGACACTCCACTGCTGCAGCAGTACAAGACTCTCATCAGACAACAGGACACCAAGTTACAGGAGCTAACCACACAGATAGAACAGATTGCCAAGAAAAATTCCGATCTTGAGACAAAGTTAAATGAAAGTATATCATCCAACACGCAGCTGAAGGATGAAAACACATTATTAAGAGCGCAGATGGCAACTTCGCTGTCGATACATAATGGTGAGCCGGTTACACAAAATGTATATGAAATGCAAAATATAGGCGAATCACACTCACTGGTTGCAAAAGAAATTGAAATTGATGCAATAATTCAGAGTTACGAAGAGAAAATCAGCGTGCTTAAAGAAAAGAATTCAGAATTAGAAATGAAGCTCAATGAATCTAACACAGCTCGGGGGGAGCAGAGTGCCGAACTGGAGAGATTAAAGAGTGACCAAGATGACTTGTTGGAATTATTGGCTGACCAGGTGCAGTAAAATCTACTTTTTGTTCATTTCGTTACGTACATAGTTTCAAATACCAAACCATGTTCACAGTACTGCAGGTACATATTACCAACTTGTCATGTTTTCCCAAATTGCATATGCTTTCAATGGATCTTTCACTCCTCCACAAAACTAGACCAAATGGGATAGTTTTTAACTTTCCTGACCCTAAATTTATATTTTTCTAGGATTCTAAATTGAATGTTTACAAGATGAAGCTGTGTTCATTGGGAGAAAAACCAGACGACGTGAGTCCCGAAGAGACATGAATAAACACTTTCCCTATTGATTGTCTTTAAGTAGCACAAGTTTATCACAGTAATGTGATTGATTCAATTGACTTATTGATATTTCACAGTTAGCAGAATACATTGTCATTTCTCTGAGCAAGGAAAGAAATAACTAATTGAAGGTAGTCCTTATTTATGTAATGCATTGTGTTATAATTAACATATTTATGTAGTTTTTTAATAATAAAGAACACATGAAACCCGAGTGAAAATGTTTTAAATTGAGTCATTAAAAAATTAGGCTTACATTTTCTAGTTTATCTCAAAATATTTGCTGAGGGTGTGAAAACCAAATTAAACATGCAATGTACTTATAAAATGGATGTATGCAGTATTTGAAAATATATCAATGAAATAAAAATACATGTTTTAATTTTATTTTCCTATTTATTTAAAATGTATACGGGCATATTTATTTGCATACTTTTATGTACATAATTTGCTAATAACATGTACATAATTTGCTAATAACAAGGATGCGGGTTCCAATTTAATCTAGCAGTTCTTTTTACAAGCGAGTCAAGGCAATACCAATGAAGACTGATTTTTGAAATACAATGTCTCCTCGTTTGACTTGCTAAAATGTCTTCAACGGGACTCCTTGTTAAGACGGACCACTTATTATCCTGTTGTATGCCCCTTACTTGGTTATGTCGCCATTAAAACTACTTACACAACAATATAATATTTATTTGCTTGCGTTTTATTATAATAAATAGATTATTAACTTCGAATTTCCACACTTCAGTCATGGTTTGCACAATACATATTTTAGGAGGGGCGTAACTGCTTCAACACGATTAGTGAAATTATCATAAATTGTGACTAAAATGATATAACACGTGACGAGTCAATACGCAAGTAGAAATAAAATTTGCATCAAATTTTTTAAAAATATTGTAGTCCAATTATTATATTCAGGTAATTTGTCAAGTTTTTTTTCTATTTGACAGAGAAATATATTGAAAAACCGATAATGATAACAATTAATAAGATGAAAGCCATCAAAACAAATTTTTGCTGCATCGTTCTCATTATCATGCTGTTCATAATTCTTGTGGACCTACTCAGCTGCTCATCAGTTTCTCGGAGCTGTAAAAAAGAAAACAAATTATGGTAAACTTAAAAAAAATGTGGTTGAGAAAAAAAAATCTTGATTAATATGTGAATTCTTTCTGCTTTTATGCACTCTTTTGTATTTATGGTGTAGTAGTTATATTTATATCTACTAGTAGCGTTTGATACGGAGTCAGTAGGGCGCAGGTTCGATTCCCGCATAGTACAAGAGTATATGGGCATTCTCAAGTCTGATTTGTCTTACAAACAAGGATTGATTAACAGTTATGCTGAGGTGCATTGATAAATAAATATTGATATAGAACAAGGAATGCTTACCCTATTCCTGGAACGCTGGATGGTTTCTCTCTGTAAGTTAAGATCGTTGAGGACAGTTGCCCCAATTTGTTCGGCTTCCAACAGAACGCTGTAGCCTTCGGTCAACTTCTTGCCTGTCTTCTCAATTCGGTCAGAATTGTCCAAAAGCTTGGTCTTCTGCTCTTGGGAAACGTTCCATTCATCGTAGTAATCATTTCCATCTCCAGACTGCACTGCAATCAATATCAGAATAATTACATCCTATAAATTTTGTAAAAAATTATAGGTAATAAAATAATATATATATATTATAATAAAAATTGTGAATTTGATCGAGATACTGATTTGGGAGATTGAAGATGGAGCGATAGGTAAAGTTGAATTTATCCCAACAGCTTCACCACCAGATATCGGTATAGTGGATTGTGACAATATTAACATAGATTTAGAAATAATTAAACACCTCGATAAAATAGGATATGGAGTTATACAACATAAACATACATGAGATACCGTCCATGTTGCTTTGTTTGGCGGTGTGGAATTCAGTTTTGATCCGTGCTAATTCGGCCCGATAACACGGCACTCGAGTCATCAGGTGACTCTGTCCTGATCCTCGCACCTCAATCTCTAATTGCTCCAACTGCGCAAACAGGAAAACTATTCATTAGCACGTTCAATGAGGAAGGATCTTTGGATTTAGAGTAGTTCAAATGAACTGTGAACTCGAAAATCTAATTGGGTCTGAGATCATCCTAAGATTTTGTACGGTCCCAAAGACTACAATGGCTTGGGCAGAATGAACGAATGACAGGACATCCAAAATTATGAATAAGTGAAGTGACCCAGTGGCAGAGGTGGATAGACAGAGCGGAAGAGGATTGGAGGATTTTGGGAAGGACTGAGGAGGAGGTGAATGGACCGAGGCGAGGGACGTCAGACAGTGGGGAGCATCTATGGAGGAGGTCAAATCGTATCCTTGTGTAGTGACGTGATAAGGAAATTGCACATTCAGAATGAGTCAGCATTATTAGTCGGTGCATTCTCTATATCATTTCCAAGAATCAATAAAATTACCAAACAACTCCAGTTTCATAAAGTGACACAGTAGTGTATAAGTCAATATATATAGTAATAACTGTAGTAGTCTGATTAATACAGTTTCAGATATTCAATATATTACATGCAATATTGGATAATATATGAAAAACAATATTATCTAGATAAAGTAAAATAAAATATTCAATACCAAATCATTCGCTTCTTCAAAATGATCCTCAATTCCAGCGATAAGTCGTCTTCGGTCATCTGTGGAAAAAAGTTAAAACGCCAAGAGTTAGCATAGGAGTGAATAGCGAGCATATTGAAGTAAATAAACAATCATAATGTTTCAAACAATATGCATTAAATTGAATATTTAATAGGTACAATAGGTGAATATTGTGTCTCTAAAGATAAGGCGTATAAATAGTAATAAAATCCCAAAAATCAGAAATTATTTCCAAGACATATGTCGAATAAGGTTAGTAAAAATATATTAGTATTTTTACCAGATTTTGAAAGCTTCAATGTCCCAATTTGTGCGGTAATATCAGCGGTTAAGTTGGAATATTGCTGTTCGTATGACTCGATTAGGGTAGTCATCTCTACTTGTGTTGTTGAACTTTACACTGAAGTAAACTGTGATTGTTTGAATTTGTGCAGATGGGATGAAATTTCACAAGCCTTGAATGGAACTTATTTGAGCACTCAGTACCTATACTATACTAAAACCTCAAATTGATTCTATAGTCGCAATTCATAGTTTATTTTCATGACAACTGTCAAGTTTCTCCGATCCAATTTTGCATCTATTGCTATCTCTTTTCTTTTTGACACTGACAGCACTGAAAGAATAATCCCAAATCCGAAGACATGTTTCGAAAACAATGATTCAGAGGAGAGCGCTCTTGATCAGGAAAAAACATTAAAAAATATTTAATGATGTTGATATAGCCTTTTGTAATCATCTAAAATAATTGACCGAATTCACCGAAATATTTAGCTTTAAAATGTGCATTTTAAATAATAGGAATTCCCAGATTAGACCGGCCATAAAATGAATTTAGTACAAAGGCTAGCCGAACCTATTGTTTGAAAAATCGTAACTAAAATAATATAATCTTAATTGCTATTTTGGGAAAGTCCGCAATTCCTTTGGAATTTTATGGGACGGCAATAAACACCTCAAAGGAATTGAGCCGCCCGACGGAACAAAGGCCGCTGAACAATGCGGGTTAAAAGATAATACCTACAGGTAGACAGGTAGAGAGAAGGACAGTGGGCTCTAGGAGACAGTCGATTGCCAGAGTCCGCCCAGGACGGAGAGTCGAGTGAAAGTCTTCCACCGAGGAAGCACGAGTCGTTGCAGAGTCCGCCCAGGACGGAGAGTCGGTTGCAGTAGTCCGCCCAGGACACACAGCCAAGTGAAACCTTCCGCCCAGGAAGGTTCCTATTCTCGCTCCTTGGAGAGGCCGCCCAGGTCCTCTACGCTCTACGAATTCTACGCTTCCATCCCAGAAGGAAGTAACTGATCTTCGCCCTTCGGAGATCAACATCGGAGACCGCCCAGGCCTCTGATTACCGCCGCGTTGCACCTACTCCCGATCTGGAGGTACACGAATACGTAGTGCGAACGAGAGGACTCTACATACAACGCAGCCACTGGACCCTGGACATCCATCACCAAAAAGGGAAGTGCCTGACTCTAATCATAATTCCTCCCACAATGTCAGCCAGTGAACCTCTAATTTCAACTACAAAGACTTTAACAGTAGAATTAAGTAATTGCCTAAGCCAGTGAACCTCTAATTTTAAGTACAAAGACTTTAACAGTAGAATTAAGTAATTGCGTATCAAGTTTTATTGAATTTATTATGTCTAATTAAGATTTACTCTAGTTTTAAGACTAACCCCACGTATATAAAAATAAATTATTTGTAACTACCTAAAATCGCATTTCTATTCCTCCCTTTTTGCGTTATTCCTAGAAATATACCTACTGCCCGACGCACCCTCATATCAATGTTTGAAGATGGATGTGATTGATATTTCCCGAGAAAATGTACCAATTAATGGATTAATTCTGATAAAACGTTTTAATAGTCAAAAGCTCTCCTTTGAATAGAAATAAAGAAACAAATGCGATGAGAAAATAAGTTTTCTGAACGCAAAAATTTAGTACATATTTATTTTTTGTTTTGTTTCAGATATACTTGCAGAATAAGCTGTGGAGAATGAAAATGTATTGTAATGTAACATATTGTTCTTCCAATATATTTTTTACGTTTGTTTAGATTTGCGCGATATCTACCGCGTAGGAGGTCTTTCGAAAATCATTCGATTATGCATCATGCGGATGCCTCATGCCTATCACTAAAAATATACTTTTTCTATGCTTCTTTTACAGAAATGAGAAATGTCATATTTCTATATTTCAGAATTCAGAATTCTGTCCGCTGTCTTGCAAATAGGACGCGTCGTGCAAAATTATTTTTGTTTTCGACACAAATATTTGGATAACTCGTTTTGTTGAAAATGGACACATTAAAGTAAGTTTTAAATAACACTTTTACTCTTAGCATTTGTGATATAATACACGTGTGTACATTATTTTATAACCCCTTTAGAATTATCCCTCGATCGAGTTTCTCAATTTTTATAAATATTATTTCCTTTCATGAATGAAATAAAATGTTAAAAATTCAGTTCAATTAGTTTTGACTAAAAAATTACTAAAACACGTGTTTTCTTATCATTTCATGACCCTTTTCGCAGTATCTTATGAACTATCCACTTTTTGTGTCACTGAAACTGAAATAGAATAAAACCATATACCCAAACAAAATGTTTCATCACGAGAACTTGTGTAATAATAATATCTTAGATTATCTCTATAAGTATTTATAATGTTAAACACCTTTTGTATTTCTGAATACGCCTTCACTGTTATAAGGAAGTAGTTTTTCATAAAGTTTTTTTTAGGTTCAAGAATTTATTTGCTTTATAAATTTAAACATTTTCTTTTTCAATTAGTAATATTTTTAACAGATTATCGTGTCCTATTACAAATGTTTTATATAGCATTCAACATTTATAAACAATGTTTTTCTCCAGGGAAGGACTTCTCCTGGGGATTGGCAACCCTCTCCTCGACATCTCCGCCATTGTGGACAAGGAACTCCTCACCAAGTACAACATGAAGCCTGACGATGCCATCATGGCGGACCCCCTGCACCAGCCCCTGTACACCGAGCTGGTGGAGAAATACAATGCCGAGTTCATCGCCGGAGGAAGCGTTCAGAACTCGCTCCGCGTGGCGCAATGGTTTCTCGGGAAGCCGAAAGTGACAACCTACTTTGGCTGCGTGGGAAAAGACAACTACTCAACAATCTTGAAAGAACGAGCAAGGTATTTTATGAACATTTTGATGAATTTGAGATAGTAGTGGGGCAATCAATACTGCACTGTTTTTAAACTTTTTAACTATATTATATGTACATATGCTTATTTGATTACATATATACATTTATTTGTACTTCTTCGGCACCGGTGCATAGTCGGGAAACACGCCAAACGCGCGCCTAACATTTGCACACGGTTGACATTTGTCACATGAGAACGGGTCACTTCTACGATTCATTCTTGTGTTCAACAGCTCGGCTGTGGAATGATCTGCCGGCCTCTGTGTTTCCTCCATCCTATAACATGGGTCTCTTCAAGACCCAAGTTCACTACTTCCTATCCTCTAAAAGACCCTCCACACAGCATCCCCAAAGATGATATAGGCCTTGAGGGAAATTATTTCCCTCAGGGTCTCCTGTGTGGAGTTACTGTAAAAAAAAAATTGTAGGCCTTCCTAGAAACATCTTTTCCAAGTTATAAGTGTACATCAACCTTTTCATCGCTGAACTTTTGGAACTGTCCCACCATGGGGTGGTTTTATAATAGTTGTGTACTTATGATGTTGGTGTTATTCAGTTGTGCATCGCATAGCGCAGCTACAGAAAAGGGGTAAAACGTTTGTGGACTTATCATACATAGTTTATTTATTTTACTTATCAACGTAGAGATACACAATGAAACATTGTCTATATATTTAGATAGCTTTGATCAATATTTACAGTTGCCAGTAGCCACACAAAGCTAATAGTTGTCTCTGTAATTATTGATTACACAACTATGCATTGTATTTGTTAGCTGTAGTTAGTGGTAATTAGAGATAATTAGCGGCAAGGGTCCCAGGTTGTCAAACACTTGATACTTCATATTAAACTCCGTTCCCAATCTGCTAAATATATCCAAATTAAAACAGTTGAGAGATGTAATCCACCAGTGTAATAATCACTTTTGTCACTTTAAATTTTTAATTTCATCACGTTAGATATTTTAATAATCCAGTGGTGCGTAATATTTTATTTATTCTTAACTGCAGATGTTTTTAATATTTTAAATGAAACATTTCTTAATCCCGGAAAGAAGACAATTTCCAATAGTTATTAGTTTCATTTAGCCAAAAATATACCTCTCGTAATAAAAAAGTGGTGTATTGCAATAATATGGATACAATGGATGGCTCAAGTACCTTGAATTTTAATTAGGAATTCTTCTTTTAAACACAATTTTAGCATTCAGCAACCGGCTATTTTAAATGCTTATCACATACTGTTTTTTATTCATTATTTTGTACAATAAAGCTTTTTTGGGTTTAAATGTTTTCATAAAAAAATTAAGTTAAAGTTAACAATGGGCAGGTGACATGTCACCTCAACATCTCTTATCTAGATCTTTATTGTTATTTTTTAAGAGTATATTTGTGTATCTAAGCTTTTATATAGATAATGCAACTGTGTTTTATAATTCTATTTAAAATAGCCTGGGACAATAAGATCCGTTGACAAACTCATTAAAGATTCAAGAATATTTGAATTATTTATAGGTGATATAATAAACTGGGTGCAAATATTGTCAAATACTACTAAAACATCATAATCTATACCTTACTAAAATTACTTTAATGTATAAATCATGTTTTTTTTTTATTGATTGTGCATTGCCATTTTTGATGTATGAAAAATTTGTTTTTGAGCAAAAGAGGATTTATTTTCAAAATGTACACTTTAAAAAAAAAACCTCATAAACAAATTGATCGCAAGACATTAGATTGTGTTATTAATTCTCTTACAATAGTTTGCCGAGTAACTGTAATAAAGATTACATAAGAATTACATTATTGTTTATTGTTAATTTACATAATATGAGATGATTTCCAGTGCCAAAGGTTATCTCCTGAATAAATAGTTCAATGTAATAACATCATTTTATCTTCATTGTTTTTTTATTGAATATAAATACATATAAAATATTTAATAGAACAGATATATCTTAAAAGCTAATTATAAAAAAGTATAAATGTATTTAACAAAAACTACCCAACTCGATTGAAAAAGATTTCTCGTGTTTGAGTTAGGGAGCAGCGCCATGTAGCTTGTTTGTGCATACAGTTTGTTTTGCTGTACATGATAGTTTCTACAGAATACATTATCTACAAAATAGAAGAGTAAAAGTACATGATAATAGGAATGTAACAATAAAGGTAAGGACAGACTGGGCCCATGTACGCAACGCATTAAGATATCTGGATAACTGACAGTTCATAGATATGATATGAAAATAATTGCTATAGAATCACACTTGTCACACACAACGCAATCTCATGCTCCCCACGCAACGCCGACCTGCGCTGTCCAGACGACGTGGGACATGTGGAAGGTGGAGGGGATGGGACCGACGATTTGAGTTGATGTCTATGGTTATGTTTTTAACATTTATTGATTGTATTGCGGTTCATTTGAGATTTGCTCGTGCATTTATTGCTAGTTTTGTTGGTAAAATGTTTATCACTTTCAGAATTACAAGACATGATAATGACAAAGCTGAACAGTAGATATGCATGCGTTTTCTAATAAGTAAAAAGGGAAACACATAACCTTAAAAAGAAACGTCAAATCAACTGAGTGACGCGCCACCTAGAAACACCAATCACACGCGTTGGAAGGCGTGTCCTCACCTAACTTTGCGTTGCGTACGTAGGACAAGTGTGCACGTAGGCCTGGGAACGTAGCGTCGCATACGTTGCGTACGTGGGCCTAGTCTGTCCTTACCTTAAGACGCATACGAGATAAACAATGCATTTTAATTTTAGTAATATTTATGATTTCTGTCATATATATTTTTTAATTTCCCTAAACAATTTGATATTAAAAAGATGAGAGAGTGATTTATATTTTAAAAAAATGTTACTTAACCACTGAGTCCATTAATTATTAGCAACGATGCTGTGTTAGTAATTTATCTTAAATTCCATTGTTTTGTAATAATAATTGGATTACTTCTATAGTGCTGTTTTTGTGGGAAAATCACCTCAAGGGCTATCTTTTTATTAGTCTTAAAAACCTGTTAAACTCGTCAAGTTACTGCAGTTTTATGCAGATCTTGTAAAATAATAATATAACTAGTCTGTATAAGGAAAAATAATAACATAGGTTTAATATTTATAAAGGTTGAAGAATAATACAGCAAGTAGGTATAAAAGTATTTTTATTTCATATAAATTTATAAATATATGTATTTTTTAAGAACAAGATGGAATATATAAAACAAGTTTCATAGTTTTTCACTGCAGCTCACCAAAAAAGACTGGCTCTTGTGCTTGGTGTGGGACTTACACTTAATATAATTTCATGCATAGTTTATCCTTTAAGGAGTGATGCTTAAAATAAATAAAACAGGCTGTCTAATTTCAAATTAAATACCACAGTAGAATCTTTACACTGACTGGCCATTTAATTTTAAAAAATCTTCTTAATGAAATTTAGCATATCTGTATATACCGGCTGTGCAAAATTAAACCAAGTAAGGGACGTTTTTTTCAGTAATGGGTGTTTTTGCATTTTGTGACTTACCTGGTCAAAATATATGCTTTTCTGCATTTCTCAAAAAAACCCTTGGGTCCAGTATAAGACCGCGTATTCACAGTCGTCGGGAATTTTAGTGCGCAAACTCAAAACCACTGACCACCGCGAGCCGGCTGCAGGATCGCCACTTGCTTTGGGGAAATGGGGACAATGTAGACTATGTCGTATTGGAAAAAAAAATGTTTGGCATATTGATGCAATACGAAACAAAAAACATTTTCTCTATATTTTTTTGTTTATTCGCTCTATAAAAATAAATTAATAGAAGCTTGACAAACCTAACCTAGCTCTCGGAAAAAGGAGGATTTTAGCTAGCATACTGCGAAGTGACGCTTAGCGCCTTATTTGAGTCTTCCCCCCTTAACCTGTGAAATTATACGAACTTTGTGTTTTCGTTATACATATAATGATGCGGGAAAGTTATATTGATGTAATTCTATATCCTCTTCTATTATGTATATAAAAAAAGAATGTCTCGGGTGGGCGGTGTGTGTTTGTTTTATATACAAATCTACAGTTTTATTCCGAGCTTGATAAAATTTTGCACACTTGATCTTCGAAACAATAGGAAGGTCACTGTCTACATGAGATTTCGAAAAACCAACTCCCATCCCCCTTTTCCACCCCTTAAAGCAGAATTTTGGTACTTGATGAAATTTTGCATGTTTGACATTCAAAATAAGAGGAAAATTATTGGGTAGGGGTAGTGGTAGGGAAAACACAACCATTCATAACCTCGGGCAACGCCGGGTACTTCAGTTAGTTTTAGATAAAAATAAGCAGAATTATTTCAAGGGTAGTCTGTTGTTTGGTTTAGCTTCCATAAAATTTATCTCTACAAAATATAAGTATCGTACACGGTATGCAAATTTTTCATCCATTGTACTAAATGAGATTCTTAGAATCTAATCGAAAAAGTAAAACTCCTCCTTTCGTAGAATCCTTTGTTAATTTTCACATTTTCATTCGGTTTTGTCACTATACAAGCAAAACCAAATGATTTTTTCTTCATATCATAAATTTCCCAATCTTTATGTAATGCACAATTTTAGTAGCTGTAAGAAATTATATGATTCTTAATTTTTTCAATTTTTTTTTTGGAATACCACCAATGTAGCAAGTTGCCAAAATGTCAGAAGCAGGGTATTTGGTTGTAGGTATGTTGGAAAAACTGTATCATGTACATCCAACTTTATAAATGTCTGCTTTGTTACCGATTTGTCGGTTTGGCTACCAGTTTCAACGTTTTCTTAAAATTTTAATTTTGGAAAAACTATAACAATACTCGTTAGGTTTTCAGGCTAGTTTTTAATTTTTAAAAAGTAACTTTTATGACTTTATATCACTTTTAAAGAGTGTGTCGATTCATTATTCGGAGAATTATTCTTTTTTATTTTTCTATTTTTTTTAAATTAATGTAAATCAAATTTAATGTTACTATTAAGTTCTGCAGGTATTTTTAGTTGTTATTATTGTGACAGCTGTTTCGGCGTTTAAGGCCATTTTCAAACTGTGGTTAATCCACATTGCGACGACTTATTTATATGATTTAATTTACCCCCACTCCTTTAAAATTTGGATGGATGGGTAATGATTTATTATCGGTAAAACCGATTTAGTTAGAAAGCAATTAAAATTCTGAATTCTGTGAGGTTTTCACACTTATAATGTGTTTTTACTCGTATTTAACTGACAATGTTTTCTTAATTGATTTATTTAAATGTGTTGTATTGTTTTGATAATGTGAACATACTGAGAAGCGGTGAGTATATAATTTTCCTTACTTTATTCATTAATGTTATATTAGGGTCGTTAGTTCGTTTGTTAATTTCTAATTGTTCAAGTAAATTTAATCTTAACATTAATAATAACATTATTAAATTTGATTTACATTAAATTAAAAAAATATATTAAATTAACAATTAATAATGGAGAATTATTCATTCACCCTATGATTTATGTATAAACAATATAGATCGATATTACATGTCTTTTGACAGGTAACTGAAATTTGAATACCGTATCAGCATGAAATCACACACTCCTTATGCAAAAGACGAAAAGGTTGAAATTATGAACATCGGCCGCATGTTATGATTTACGTAAAAAAAACATCACCAAAATGCATGTTTTATTTTATTTTGTAAAGCCGACTGTAACGCTACCTATATAAGACAGACGGGAAGAACTTTCTCAACTAGATTCAAAGAACATATACAATGTTATAATAATAAAAGCACTTTTTCAAAATTCGCAGAACATCTCTTTGACAATAAAGAGCTTAAACCCGTTCATATAGAAAGAAAGGGTCTTAGATTAAATTCATTTGAACAATTGGAAACTAATAAACGAACAAATGATCCTAATATAACATTAATTAATAAAGTAAGGAAAATTATTTATTCTCCGCTTCTCAGTATGTTCACACGACCCAAACAATATAACACATTTAAATAAGCCAATAGCATTAATTACAAATCAATTAAGAAAATATTGTCATTTAATACGGGGAAAACATATTATAAATGTAAGTACCTCACAGAATACAGAATTTAAAATTATTTTCTAACTAGATTGGTTTTTACCGATAATAAATTGTTTTAACCGCTGTTTAAATTAAAATTGGGTGGGTAAGTAAAATCATGTAAGTAAGTCATCATAATGTGGTCTAACCACAGTTTGAAAATGGCCCTGTATGTCGAAACAGCTATCACAATAATAAAAAACTAAAATACTCGCAGAACTTAATAATAACATTATTAAATTAGATTTACATTAAATTAAAAAATAAATTAAATGGAGTTCTATGAATTAAACACAAAAAAATTAATATCATGTAAAGTGGTATTAATATCAATTATAATTCAACTGTTGTAATTTTTAGTGCCGATGGAGTGAATGTGCAGTACCAACTGTCAGACAAACAGGTTACGGGGACATGCGCGGTTTTGATCACCGGCACACAGCGCTCGCTGTGCGCAAACCTTGCGGCGGCGCAGGTCTTCACAGAGAACCACCTCGATATACCCGAGAACCAGGCACTCATCAAACAGGCGGAAATTATCTATACTTCAGTAAGTATATTACTTATTCTTTTCGAGCGGTTACCTCATTGCTGAAGATCGTGACTCCCACTCCAATTTTCCTATTGAACCAGGCTCCTCCTCTTCTCACGGTCCCGCGCTGCACGGAGAGCCGTGGACACCGAGGTTTAGGACGCCTGTGATACTTGATAAGTTCAACACTTCAGTGATCTTCCTCTGCTTCTCCTGATTTGTACTTTACCGGTGACCATGATTAGGTCACGAGGCCTGACCCCACACTACTGTATTCCAGCCCACTAATTTATAGCATTCTTCTGTTAGGTTATTCTTGTACATGCTTGTGGCCTCAAGATTACTAAATAGGTGCTTGTGATCCTAAGCCCCCGCATGGCATCTAATAAGGTTATATTAATAGTGATACTTTTCATTTACAGGGTTTTTTCCTAGCTGTGAGTCCACCCTCCATCATAAGGTTGGCACAACATGCCCATGACAACAATCACACCATGGTCATGAACCTTAGCGCCCCTTTCGTTTCCCAGTTCTACAAAGATCCCTTAATGGAGACCATGCCCTATGTGGACATCCTGTTCGGAAATGAAACTGTACGTATTTCACCGTTATCCTATTTAAGTTTAAAAAATATTAGAAGATTGTTACTTTTCACAATTATTATAATAATTCGAAAATGCTAAATGAATTTTGTTTTGCAGGAAATGTCAACTTTTGCCAAAGAAATGAAATGGGACGAAGTATCATTGAAGGACATCGCCCTAAAAGCTTGTTTGCTCCCTAAGAAGAATGAGAAACGATCCCGCATAGTCATAATAACCCAAGGACGCGATCCCGTCCTTCTTGCCAATAACGGAGTACTTACGGAGATCCCCATTATTGCCCTGCCCAAAGAAAAGATTGTGGACACCAATGGAGCCGGAGACGCCTTTTCCGGAGGTTTCCTCGCCCAGCTGGTATTAGGAAAGTCTTACGACATCTGTGTCAAGTGTGGAATATACGCCGCTTCAGAAATTATACAAAGATCTGGTTGTACCTTTTCTGGAAAACCTAATTTCTCTTCCTAAACGACTTATTAGAACTAATCAATTATTGGCAATCATGTTTACAAGTATATCTTAGGGGGGATACATATTCATACTCATAGCTGGAAATTATTATTTGCTAACATTGTATTGTCGTATTGTTCAGCATTCAGCAAGCAATAACTTGCTGTGTGACATTTACAACCTACTGTACTTATTTCATAGTGTATAAAATGTACCTGAAGATACCGTTTACCAAATACCCTCGATTTTGTTATTTTCAACTTTTACAAGCACAAATAATTGGGTTTACCCGCTTTCAGGGGGGAGTATGCAATAATAAAAACAATAATTATTGAACACGCAATTAATTATCATAATGGAGCATCTAGCTCTAACAAGTTAATTTTAATATTGAAAACATAATAAGATTGATTGAATGCATAATACTGGGTTAGTGGCATTATTTATAACAGACTGCAGCTCGGAAAGCACTCCAAGTTCATGACTCCCCATCTCCCCTTAAATTACAGACATTTTCTGTTTTATTTTCCTTTACCCACACAGATGGCTTGAGCAGTCACCGTTGATTTTACTGCTCACGTTGGAATGTAATAATCCAAGCAATTATCTCAAGTGGCACTAATAAAACGGCATTCACATAAACTAGAAAATATAAAAGTCAAAATAAGTTCCATAAAAATGCTGCTATGTACCACCTTTATCCCTTTGAAATAACATTGTAAACATCTCGTAATATTGAGGGAGCACACTTTTATTGAATGTTATGAAACTCCCCACTTCATTTAATTCACTTGATAAGGATTTTATGATTTGAGTGGTCCAACGTGTCAGGTTCACACCCAGGCATCACGGTTTTTGTTTTTTTTACAATAACTCCACACAGGAGACCCCGATGGAAATAATTTCCCTCGAGGCATATGTCATCTTTGGGGATGCTGTGTGGAGGGGTTCAATCCTCTAAAAGTTAAGTCTTTCATCATTGCGCAAGCAACCATTTCAGTTTTTAAAAATGTGAGTAAGAAGCATTAAAATTTTGTCCGGTTATTACTATATTTTTTTAAATTCTTGTCTTATTTTATGATTATGTGTTTTTTTTATTATAATTTATGATCGATCCTTGAGGTGGCGTTCCCATGCGACAACTGAAATGACTCTAGCTGCGCCTCGAATGGGGCTCTTTGTGTAAATGTATGGAGCTCTTTCCAACGGAGCGTCTGCGATTGGTAATGTCAAAAAATCATTTCTCCGAATCTAAGTAGCTATTCTGGGGAAACTTCTTATGATAGATATACACATTTTAAAATATATAAACACACATTATATGGTAAAACAGTACAATTTACAAAAACATCATTTTGCAAAAAACAAGCAAGTTGTTACAAAAATAGATTCACGTGGCCCACATCCAAATTTACACTCGGCACACTGCGGAAGTATTAGACCGCGGGCACGGCGTTCCAAAGGTTATTTCTATTTTGTCTCTTATCCTGCAGTTTTTTTAAAACTTGAAATGTATATCGGATGCGTCACAATAGAATTATAATAATAAAAATTCTATGTAATTATTGAACGTATTTTATATAATGTATGAAATTATTATATTATATTATCAAAAAGAAATTACTTTGGGCTTGACATTATACCTAAATGAAAAAAGTTCTTTGTTTAAATATTAAAGTAGTTTTAAACAAAGAACTTTTTAAATTTAAGTATTGTATAGTATATATCAATGTCTGAAATACCTACCAAAGAATTAATACAATAAATTGTATCTTATTATATTATAATATATATCTATATAATATCTTATTATTATATTATAATATCGTATTATTATATTATAATATCTTATTATTATATTATATAATAACTTATTATATTACACACAATATATGACTTATTGAGTATAATATAATAACATAATAAGTCATAATATAATTTTATATGTAACAAGTCCTATAATCATTACATTATTAATATTGCAAATGTTAAACGAATAAAAACCCGTATGATGATCTCATGGTTTTTTCATCTTTAGGTAATTTACGTTTGGTACACTATTAGGTACAATAATTGGATCTACAACTAATCGATAGCGTCGTACGTCCAAGCAATACAGGGTTAAAGTTCAAACTGCTCGCGGAGAGGCGCAGAGATGCGGTCGTCATCTGGATCTTGTAGTGGCCCTATCTGCTCCGTGTTGGCAGACATTTCTCGATCGGGTCCATTCCTGCTTATGCACAGTTTAATAACTCTTCTTTTTCCTCAAGAAGATACGATGCTAACAGCGATGTATCCTCCATGGCATTCACATAGCGACTGATAATCATAGGAAGTCGTACAAGTGGCGGCTCGAGCCACGCGGCATTTCAGTCCTCGCATAGGAACACCACCTTAAAGCAGGCATTAATGATAATACTATGCACTGTTCAAATTTCCCTTGTGCTGAATGTTGCCTTTTGCCAGTTTTACTCGTTAGTGACAGCACCAATCAAGTAATTTAAAAGACAATGAAAGGTTTGAGCACTGTCTCAAATATCTACCACGATGTCAATGAAAAGCATTAATACGATTAATTGTATGGCCAACAAAGCTATCTTGGATTAGAAGTATGCTTTTTATAAGTTTACCCTACCAGCAATATTATCCAAGTACCTATAATATTTTTTATATCAAATATTATTTTTAAAGTTCTGTCAGGTACGGTTATTTTTATGCTATATGTTATAGCAGTCGCAAGTAAAAATAACTGTATGTATATATATCTCTATCGAACTACAAAAATCGATAATATTTATTATTAAAAATAAATACAAAAACAAAAATGTTTTTTATTAAATTTTTTTCTAGCCTTTTGCAGACACCAATAAATATGATTATCTTTAATGCCTTCGCAATAAAGGGATAATAATTTTGATTATATTATATTGTTGCGTACTGTTGAAACTAGAAAACAAACAAGCAAAACATGGGGTACCAGTGAAAATGCATAATTAAAAATATGTTTACTTTAATTTAACATGAATAACATGGAGGAACCAGTACCAGGTATGAGAAAATAAAGTTGTTACCAACAGATTATAAAATGCACAAATAAAAATATGTTTTCATTAATTTTACTTGAATATACAATCGAGCGTAGTTAATGAGCTTGAGTGGACCTACTAAATTTGCTCCTTATAGCCTCTACTCGTTATATCCTACTTACCTACCTCTATTATTAATATAATATATTAATGAATATTGTTTGCCAATGTATCTTTTCATGATATTGCTAAAAATATATACATACATATTACAAGAATAAACATTTTTAATACTTAAATGGAGTAAACATCAGTGTTCGCAATATGGGCAACCAAAATGAGGCCAATAAGGAACTCCAGTCCATTTTTTTTTATTAATGTTGACATCCTAAGTTAATTTTCTGTTTTTTTAATTTTTTTTTAAAGTTCCTTTTTATGGTTAAAATAATTGTTAAAGTTTCAATTTTTTAAAGCCCACCAAAACGCACGAAATCTATGGCTTGTTGGGTGTGACGTCACACGAGCCAGTCGGATTATCGGTTCAATAGGCAGTAATCGATATTGTATGAATTTCATACAAAACTTCAAGAACTTTATACTCAAATTTAACTGTTTTTCATTGAAGGAAACATTGTAGAATATCAGAGTCTGGTTAGTATTGTAGGTGAATTGTACCTAAGTGTAAAAGTACATTCATATCTGCAACTAATTAACAATTTATCAGCGTTCAAAGAAAGTCCATTGCTAACTTTTTAATAACTAGCTTAAAATCAGAATCGCTTGCGTTAATAGCCTCTTTCATTTTTCTGCGCATGCGCGGAAAACAGACGCATGCGCATTGCGCATCTGCGGACTTCAACAATCCGTGACAGCAGTAGACAGATATTAACTTGTATGTGTTGGATAAATTGAATAGGTTTGAAATATTGGTGTAACTTCAATGGCTTGAAATAAAAATAAATATATTATGCATTGTAAGAAATAATAGGTTATCATTAGAAATCCCCCGCTTCCAGAATAACTGAAGAAATAATCACCAAAGTGCCATTGACATTGTTGTTGGAAGGGGTATTAATTATTACGTATACAAATTCATTAAAATTGGTACGAATTTTCAAGCAAAAACTCTCAACTAGTCGCAATAAATAAACAATGATTTTACGAGCGAAATGAAACTGTAAACAGCGAAATTATAAGCTAAAAACATGATTAACAGCGGAAAAACATCTCATCTGGTTAGAGTTGGCCTCAAAAACGGCATGTGTGACGTCAGAAGCATTGGTACCAACAGAACATGGTGTTTTGATGGTACCGTTTTTAATTCACTTTTATATAACGATTTATAAAATCTACGTATAATCATATACAATGAAAGTTATATATTCATAATCAGCATTTGCTGATCTATACGAATATATATTTTTAAAGCCATTATATTTTTCACTGGAGTTCCTTATTGGCATCTAGATAACACAGGTTTCAGTCGATTACAAGCCCTCACCGGGTTCGGATCTCAAATGATAACTGTAAAATGCCTACATGACTCGACATATTGTTCTGGAAAACATAGAAAAAGCAATGGTTTTCATCGGTTTTACCATAATCAATATTCGTGCAAGTTGGCTTTTTTAATGTTAAAAAACTCAGGAAGCAAATAATGAAGTAAGCATGTCCGTTACTGATGCTTCGGGCCACGGCGGCCAGCGGCTAGCTGTACGGCGTGACTACTCTGTTAATTGAGTTCGTTCATGATCAGAATGATTCGGGCGACATCGGCAGCTGCTTCACCCCCTTTCGTGCTTCGTGTCCAGGAACAATATTTTACAAGGAACGTAGACTCATTGATTTTTATTGATAAAGTTTTAAAGATTTCGTTTTCATGTTAGTTTGTGCCGTGTCAGTTGGAACGGGTTAACAATTTTTAATTAAAAATTTGAGAAACAATTTGTTTTCTGCAAAATGCCCTATTTTGCCCATTATTGACAACCTTGTTATTCCAAGGGAAACCCCTTGGAATAACAAGGTTGTCAATAATGGGCAAAATAGGGCATTTTGCAGAAAAAAAATTGTTTCTCAAATTTTTATTGAAAATAGTACACATTGCGTTGAGTCACCTTTACGGAAAAAGGTTAATATTTTTTGGTTGGAAATAGTACATTTTGCAAAAATGGTGATTTTTAAGTTGAAAAATGAAGACGATTTTGTCATTTTATCGTAAAAATAATTATTTCAGATGATTATTCCTTATCCTCGAATTTTAACCCTGACTGTATAGTATATAACTCAATTTCACCCATTTTGAAAATAGGTATTTTTGCATTACAGCCCCACAATTGCATTGCATGATTGAAAATTACCATTTTACTATTCGTGTCTATAAGGCGATTAACATAGGATTCCAGGATACTAATACTCTGTAAGATTATTGGATAATTTGTATAGCGTCGTTTTTGTGAAATATCAAGGGGGCTGTATGGTCTATGTACGACGAGTATGTACATATTTAAGAATTGTATTGACAAAATTATTTGTGCCGTGAACTCGCTACTGCCGTGTTCGAAAATAAATGTTATAATTCTTACCTCAAGCTAACAGCGGGAACCTGTGTAAGTTATCCGTTTGGGAGGCGGGTATGGGTACCGTCGCCCTGGGAACCATTCATTACTGGACATTACACGTACGCTTCGGACTCAACATCTCACTACACTTCATTCCAATACGTCTGCCAAAACATATTTGTAAAGGCAGCGGACCTGCAGTCTGAACTCCCAGATCTCCCATTAGTCTGACGCGTAGGTTTTTCTCACCGATCGGCGTGCTATGCCCTTAACACGCAAACGTTTGAGGGCGCGCCGCACAATTGTTTTTTTTCATTTATGGCTATTCACCGACTGCTTATGGAAAATCAAAAGCAAAGAACAGAAACTTTAAAATCAATATTAGTTAATTTTTAAATGAAACCATTGCAAGTAAACTATCTAAATTTGCACTCTTCACATGTAAGTAATTTATAATTTTGTGGGTAATTATGACATGACATTATTATTAATTGGTGAAAGGCCATAAGGATGTCTATCTTATGATATCTACGGTCAAAAGCGTAGCAGCAAAACTTTCAAACAGTACGACCTCCACCTATCACGCATCAGGCTGCACTTCGTTCCCATCTCTAAGAAATCCCTTTACACATACACTTCCACGCGATCAGTCGATCAAGGAATCAGCTCGCCCGCCGAAGCGTGGTGACTTTTTAACCAAATTAATGTGACGTTACGGCTGATCTGGTGTATCGGCGAGCACTTTGGAGCGAAGATCGAGAAATGAAGGCGGAAACGTACATGTGGGAGACGCTATTGGGTAAACCAACACCTCCGCCATAGGTCACCCCGAGTGGTTTACTATAGTGGGGTTCCCGGGTTTATGGAGTGAGGTTTGTTCAGGTCTTGGCGGCGTATGCGTCTGCCCACTAGCTGTTTAATGGGCCAGATCGGGAGGCTGGCTGAGGGAGACCCCTTGACCTCTGCAGCCAGACACTCGACCCATCGCCTTGCACCGCTGTGGGAGGAATGGATTAATACATCCCACTCCTCATACCTTTTTCCTTCCTAGAACTTCCTCTCCTTAAAAAGCACATAGCATCTCCAAGATAAAACATAGGTCCTGAGGGAAATTGTTTTCCTCGGGGCTTCCTGTGTGGAGTTAATCCTGTGTCTTGGTGGTGTTGGAATCTATGAATGGTTCGTAAATATAAAATAAAAGAGGATAGTAATTTTCACAAAATTATATTTTGTGTAATAACACCGGCTACAGCTAGACTTATTTACAATAGATTTTACAGATATTTTCATAAGTAACAATTAAGTTTATACTCTGTCGGCAGATCTTGTACAATAGTTACACCAACGTGAAAAGGGGACCCAATAAATAAGATACACCAGAGCTGCACGGCTATAAACTAAATAGTGCATCATGTCGATTAAAACTGATTTGGTTACAAAATACTATCAACATATTTCAAATTAACTTAGGTACAGACATTTCCATTCTTCAAACTGGAAAAATAATTATGATTAGAAATTATAAAAATCACAAACTTAAGTATGAAATACTGAGTTCAATTATATAATATATTAATTAGCTTCTTATAAAATAAAATAATGTAATAAATAAAAACATCCAAGGTATTATTGATCATTTGTTCTGATTCTATTAGGCACCTAACACGTGAATGACTCTCTTCACTAACACTGCCCCCGTAAGTAAAAACACAGTACGGAGCCCTCAAGGAAGATACTGTGTTTTTACTTATGAGGGCAGAACAATAAACAAACACTAAACAAAACATTAGTACATTTTTTTTTTACCATATGCAAACACTATGTGTAGTAAAAAAATGTAAAAAATATTCATTTCATTTTTTTTTTTTTGATAAATTTTACGTTAACAACAGATAGAATATTATTATAAACATCTTATTAGCTATAATTAAAGTAATGCGATGCGGTAATCTTACATTAAAAAAAAAACATGAACATTTTATACAATAATATGAGATTGGTATATTCGGTAAAAAAACTAAGAACAATATTATTATGATTTAAATAAAAAATGACACTTATAAAAACTAGAACCAATCACAACTGTTGAGATGTATTTTGGTAGAGTAACTAGGTTTTTAATGCAATTAACATAATCTGTCTTAAGTTGCCACTCAATTCAGTTCACAAACACAATTCACTATCGTTGTACACATACTGGAGGGTTCCACATTCGGTGAATCAAATAATATCTACTATGGCTTTGTGCAACACTGTTCCAAAGTATGTATTATCATGACACGAGTACGGCCATCCCACGTCTATTCTATGCCTTTGAGTATTTTGATTAATTACCGCCATATCGACTCTCCCATACATACGCTTCAGAGCGCTCCAGGTCAAACGCAGAAAAGTAAAGTCCGTCTAAGTCGGGTAATGGTTTGCAGCGCAGTCCATTGTGGGACTTTTCTGCGCAGGGTCTGGAGCGTCGCTCTGCAAAGTGTATGTGTAAAGTCCGCTATTACATCACTTGAGCTGTAGACTTTCCTTCAATCATTTGTTAAAGTTATTATTAATTACCGACTTTCAAGCGATTCTCCGAAATACACTTATTGTTGTGTTGTTATTGTCCACAGAGAGAAACTGACCCAAATAAGAGAGAGACCATTGTGTAGGAAATGGTATGAAAACGCTTCACGCAACAGAAATTAAAGATTCTTTTATTCGCGTGATAAATTGAAACACCAGAAATTGCAGAAAGAATTTCAATAAGTAGCTATTGTACGAAGGTTGTATCTCTCTCTGAGTTAATTGATCAATTTTCCGCAAACGTCTCTAGTGAATATTAGTAATTTAAAGTTTCCTTATTATTCACATATCAATTTTTTATGGTCATTAAATCTTCCATAATAGTCTATTATTGAAAATTTATTAGTAATATCTTAATTTTACATTATGCAGCAAGTCACAATAATATCACTCAAATAGATTTATTTTTATAGCATTATGTATTATTAATTATTCAAGGTTGCGTAGCATGGGCCTAAACCAACATGAAATGACCCTAGGTCACCGAGAGGTGCCTTGCGTGGGCCACGGAGTCACAAAAACAACACGATGGAATGTTTCAACACTCAATCATGTCAGGGTTATGCTTTAGGATCTTCTCATGGTAGTATTCAGCGACTGCATGAGCCCTGTGTTGATATATCCGTAAGACACGGCATTCTGCTGTTGGACCGTGGCTCTGGGGTCTTGATACTGGTACTGTCCCATCATTTGAACAGCGCTGGGCAACTGCGTGGGTGCATTGAACTGAGCAGGCGGAGCGCCAGGGAACGGGCCCCCTTGTTGGGGGCCCATGCGGTAGCCGTTGAGCGTGGAGCCGTAAGCGCTGATGAGGTTGGGATTGATGGGGCTCATTCGTGAAGAGGCATGTGACGCAACAGCCATCTGCATGTGTTGCTGCATGCTGGTCACGTTCCCTGCAAAATCACCTATTTTATTTGATGAGTTCGTCCATACAAATGATTTTAAAGATTGCGTATAGATTAGAAACGCAATTTTTAGTGGAAAATAGGTAAGCTATGTTTTATAAAATATTCAATATTTTGAGTGATATATATATATATACATATACTAAAAAACAATTTTAAATATTGAAAAACTAACTCTTTTAATTTATTAGGTGTATATGCTAAAATAGGTTGCTGATAAAAAACCAAATTATCATCCAAATATTCTCAAATAAAAAAAACATAATTAGTATAGCAGAAGCCAGTTAATTCAAAATCCACTGGACCTCAAAAACCAAATTTCGAAGTAATTAATTCGCATATAATTACAAATTTTAAGACAATTTTTTTTTTAAAGTTCATTTCCGCGGCTGGCCTGTCAAACTCACACAGGTATTCAAAGTAAATTCTTCAATACAACATTCAAGTGTAAATAGACTTTTGCGGGTGATTACCGTCACGGCCAGCCCTTCGAATTAAGATAATTTTAAATAAAAATACGACATATTCACGTGTAATTCGAAAAATCTTGGCCAATTACAGCTCTTCAAATGAAGATATTTTAAATAAATTTGCAACAATAAGACACATTTCTGTGTAAATCGAAAAATCACAGACGAATACCGGCACAGCCGTTCCGTCAGATTCAGGTTTACAAAATAATAATACAAATTAGGGTGATGCATAATTGTGTAAATCGAAATCTTAGTGTTTTACTGCCACGGCCGGCTTGTCCGATTGAGATTTATGAAATTATATTATTTACTTGGTACTTGTTTGGCAAAAAATTCGAAATACAAGGTTTTTCGAATTATCAGGGTTATAATTGAATTGTTGATTGTTACAACACCCTATGAGGTACATGGCTAAATTTATGCTTGCACTAATAAATTGGTGGTCGGAGAGTAAAAGGGCTAATAACATTTTCCGAGTCTGATGTGGTGTTACGTATGGTTGGGGAAGAGGTGGGAAGAGAAGAGCTGATGACTTGAAAAGAATTGCCAGTTTCGGATGGGTGAGAACCTCCGAGAATCGGTAAAATGAGTGTCTATGTCTAAAGCTGGAGGCCAGAAGAAAAATGTAATAGTATCATATGACAATTACCAGGAATGTTTCTAGAGTTGCGTCCCGAGTCAGGAGGGGCCTGCGCGTAGTACTTGTGGTAGTGCGGGGTGGTGGGCGGGGCTGGGGGCGTGGGGCCCTGATGGGGCGGGGTGCCCCCCTCGCCCCCTCCTCCTGTGCCCCCCTCCGCCATCTGTTGCAGGCGGGCCAATGAGCAAGACGGACCTCCGGCACCCTGGAAGAAACATTCAATCATTTGTAATGGAAGATCATAAAATTTTATAAAAATTAATTAATGACACACATAGAAACATAACTTTAAACGCCAGAAAACAGTTGGTAACCTTCCATAGTATGAATTTATTATTATGGGATTTTTCTGGCAGAATAACAGAATATGTGCAAACCTCCTATTCCAATTGCTGGGAATATAACAAAATAACATCAATTCTAAATCAACTGTTGGTTTTCTACTACACTACACACTGCACACTGCACACTGTACACTTCAGGGGTGAAGCGACACTATTAATATTAAAAAAGAAGACCAATATGTTCTGACTTATTTTGACACCAAACTAAATACCACACATTGAAAATAAAATTTCAAAGGGCTTAAAAATATTAGGTTTTGTACTGACGGTGGCCAAAGATTTTACGAACATTAACACATTAAAACTTCTATACACATCACTGGTGAGGAGACAGGTTGAATATAATTTGACTGTATTTATTTATTTAATTTCATTAAATTTAATTATGACAACAAAAAAATTAACCACCCATCTCACTAGGACAATCCTGTGTTGAGATGAGCGGCTTTACAATTTAATAATAATCAGTAAATACTAATAAGTAAATTATGAATAAAAAATAATAATACGTAAATATTAATAAGCATATAATACACATTAAATATTAAGTAAATATTAATAGGTAAATAGTAATAAGTACATAATAATAAAAATAGGTAAATAATAATAGGTAAATAATAATATGTAAATAAAAATAGGTAAATAATGATATGTAAATAAAATTATGTAAATAGTAATTAAGTAAATAGTAATTAAGTAAATAATAAAATGTAGGTAAAAAAATAAAATTATAAGTAAATAGTAATAAGTATGTAATAATAAGTAGAGAATAATGATAATATTGCGCATACATCAAGTTTCAACATTGATTACAACATAAGGGATAACATGGACCCTATGGATCAATTCTCCCGGCCACCATCCTCCCCCGCCGCTCCACCCTTTTAAGAGTATTCTGTGTTATTTATCCTAAAAAATATGGATAATAATTCTTTGTCTTAGCTTAAATACATTCTTGAATATCATGGAAATAATCACTCTATCATTTGTATTAGCGTCTTGCAATATATCGTAAGGAATAAATACTGTTAGCTTCTTTTTTTTTTCAATTTAACATTAAATTTAGTTTTGATAATTTAACTGTACTCTTTATATGGTCTATAAATAATGTGTAATGATAGCCTGTCCAAAAAGGGAAAATAAATGTAAAAAAAAAATAAAAAAATAAATTCGTAGAATAGACGTAATATAAGAATAGGAAGTAATATTTGTACAGTGCCCCTGAGGTGATTTTTCACAAAAGCGGCGCTATAGAAATGGTCCGATTATTATTATTATGGATAAAGCGAAATCACCATTCTCAGCTAACATTGACTTTTTGACCATTTTTTTAAATAAATTGAGCCTATTATATAACAAAGGAGCTTTACAAGAAAAACTCCTTTGTCCAAATGATGTTCTGTTATTTGCCGGCTGATACATTAGAGAAGAACCCATTCTAGTATTGCGCACTTGTTGTGACCTTATGGCAGTATCAATATTGTTAAAAAATTTACAGAGAGCCTGTATTACGTACAGTTGCCTTGCTGTCATAATTTTACTTTCGCTGTATAATAAGTGTGATGAATAAATTGTATAGTCTCCACACCACAACAGATTCTCACACAATAGTATGGTCTCCACACCACAACACATTCTCACACAATAGTATGGTCTCCACACCACAACACATTCTCACACAATAGTATGGTCTCCACACCACAACACATTCTCACAGTATGGTCTCCACACCACAACACATTCTCACACAATAGTATGGTCTCCACACCACAACACATTCTCACAGTATGGTCTCCACACCACAACACATTCTAACACAATAGTATGGTCTCCACACCACAACACATTCTCACACAATAGTATGGTCTCCACACCACAACACATTCTCACACAATAGAAAGAGTTTAAAACAGATTCCTAAGATTTATAAACTATAAGCTAAATATACTGAGAGAACAATTACACTAGTTATCTGTTACGATTAATGAATCTATTAAATTTGAGTGATGGACCAAATATTTCTGATCTAGTGTTTTTATTTACAATCTTACATAATAAAATTTAATACCCGATTTAATTTGGCTAATAAACATTCATGTTCCGGTCAGAAACACGAGATTATCATTACCGTTCTATTGCAACAATAGCACAATTTAACACTTCGTTGCATAGAATTCAAAACTTTAGTAACATGCGCATATCACAGATATATGGAATGTATCACTGATAAAATACAAACATGTACTCACAAACTCATTTATCTACTCTGATATACTCACTGTGGATGTCCTTCCGTAAATTTATTATTAATACAAAATATTATACATATCTATCTCTACCTATTGTAATAATGTATTTAGTAATTAAATACAGTATAACCCTATTTTACATTTTTTAAGAGACTGAAAAAAAACCTAATTGGAGGGAAAATGTAAAAGGGGGTATTAAAAAAAGAACATTTAAATTTTATGTTTCTGAAAAAATAAGATTTTATTAAAAAAACAACATTCAATTTAAATTTTTATTTGATTTAAAAAAAAAAATTATTAAAAAAATCATGTATGAGTATATTATTAGTTTGTTGAATTTTTATTTATTTGTTGTTATGTAATTCTCTTTCAAGCCTATATAAACATTTAAAAGTGTCATCTTGAATATCACCAATGCTTGTAAAGTAGGTTTTTACACCCGGGATGAACCTCATTGCTTCTTCTTTTGTTGGAATATCAACCTCTTCATCGGACAGTTCTTCAGCAGAAAAGTCTGCTGGTGTTAAATGACTTGTCAACCATGTCATCAACTTCCACCAAGTCTGATGTCATAACATTGGAGTCAAGGTTTACATAATCCTCCAGGGGTTGGTCTGAAATCCTTTCCCAGCCTTCTATAACATCACACTGGGCATTTTCTTAGGTACTGGGTATGTCTTCACCCTGCTCCTTGTGTATCCCAGCTTTCCGGAAACAATTCTTGATGGTAGAGTCGGTTATTTCACCCGATGCCTTAACGGTATAATGCATTGTATCTAAAATGGACATCTTAAAATTGTTGGGGTCCTCACCTCCTTCTAACTGACAACAACTTCTGTACCAAGTTTCTTCTGTAGTTCTGTACCAAGTTTCTTCTGTAGTTCTGTACCAAGTTTCTTCTGTAGTTCTGTACCAAGTTTCTTCTGTAGTTCTGTACCAAGTTTCTTCTGTAGTTCTGTACCAAGTTTCTTCTGTAGTTCTGTACCAAGTTTCTTCTGTAGTTCTGTACCAAGTTTCTTCTGTAGTAGTGCTTGAATGCCCGAATTATCCCTAAATCCAGGTGTTGCAGTTCACTTGTATAGTTAGGAGGAAAAAATGACAACTGAATGTTCCTCAAAGTCAAGTTTGTGGGGTGAGCTGGGCACCTATCAAGGAATAGCAATATTTTTCGATGTTTTACTCCCATCAGAGCGTCTAATGCAGTAAGCTGCTTTTCAAATAAGATTGATGTCATCCAGGCTTTTTTATTGGCTGCATATTTTGTCGGCAATGTCCTGACATTTTTGAAGCAGCGGGGTTTTGTAGACTTCCCAATCACTAACGGGGGAAGCTTCTCACTGCCATCTGAATTTGTAATCAAGAGAACAGTGAGACGAGCCTTGCTTAATTTTCCTCCATGACAGGCTTCACCCTTGAAGCTGAAAGTCTTACAAGGTAGAACGTTGAATAACAGACCAGTCTCATCGGCATTGTAAATATCTCTGGGAGCGTAGTCTGCAATTAATGTAGGCAAATCTGTCTGCTTCCAATCTTCAGCAATGTCCAAATCAACACTTTGCGATATTTGATGCAGTAAATCCTTCAATATTTAGTCGATGCACAGCGCGTTTTCACGAATGATTGTACCTCCGACGGAAATATTACTGGCCCGCACACTGACGAACCATTCTTTTAAAATCTCCTCCATTTTTTCGTACTTCGACGCTTTGATGTACATACGTTTTTTCGCTCCGGGTCCACATTGAATAACGCTTTTTTCAATAGATTGACAGTTTTTGATGATTGTGGCCAAAGTAGTAATGAGTATTCCTAAATTTCGGGCCAGCAAAACGCGTGAGCCAACGTGTTTATTCACTTTTTCGGGAATGTTCCTTTTCTCTTGCACTGACAAAGCTTTCATTTGGTTAGACATTATATGTTTGAAAGAATGGGGACGTAAATATGAATAATAATCGAACTGAAAGCAATATGAAATATGTTACTCGCCGACCAATCACCGTGCGTCGTTCTAAAGACACGCAGTTTTCCCTCCAATCACCTTACGCCGTTCGAATGTCACAACTCAATCATTGTCAAGCGCGCGTATCTCGCATATTTTGAATATATCCGACGTAAATCACGGGAAAGAAAAACGTAAATGCGGGTATTAAATGTACTGAAATACCTCAGGACTGAAAAAAATACATGCAATTGCCGGGAAAACGTGAATTCCGGGCACGTAAAAACGAGGTTATACCGTATATACTATGACATATGCATTAGTGTTCAATAAATAAAATAACCATATTGTATTACATTCTGTACGGTTTTAGCAAATGTCTAATGGAGGTTGGTTACGTTTCTAGTGTAAATATGATAATAGCATGTTTTTGTTCCTAAGTTGTCCAATAAATATAGTGTTTTGATTATACAACAACACAATGAATGTGTTTTTACCAGTTCTCATAGTAATTTCGGTATATAATATTTGTATTATAGGAATGCAAAATACCCATTGATGTGAATTTTTTATTAATTATTTTTATATGAAATGTAAAAAAAGTTAAGTGACAATAACCTTTATAATACGTTTGTGTACAAAAATGAGTTTTTAAATATGGCAAAAAAGTGATATTAATTTACAACAAAATTTAAAAAAACTTTATCCATGTTTGCGTTCAAAATTTTAATATTTTTAATTACATGTGTCCCTTGTAATATTAAAATCTGAAAAACCCGTATTAATAAATTCTTTTCTACAGCCCCTACACCTTGACCCGCTGGGTGGTGATATATTTCCCCATCTTTATACCGTACTTACGGGGGCGCTCTTGTGAGGTGTAGCATTAAAATAAAAAGGAATAAATTCACTTGGCTAGGTGAATCAGACTGAATCAATGTACTGCTCCGAACGAATGCTTACTAATTTCATTTTCCTTTTTATTGTAAAAAAATATATTTAACTAGGCTTTACCCTACATCTACCCAACTCCTACCCTACGACTACCACGATTAAGTATTTAAAGAAAAGAAAAAGCTTTCAATATTAGCTTTATCTCGACAAATGAGACCTAGGAGTTTGATGTCAAATTGTTAATTATGCAAATCAGGTTGCGTAGGTGGAGACGCTCAGTTTGATACCCATATCGGCTACCCCTTCCCCTGCTCCTTTCCCTTATCCTACCTTAACCCCTACCCCACCCCTAGTAATTTTATTTTGATAAATGTATTTTGCATAATATTTTCCCATAAAAGAATAAGTCATATATCGCAAAAAGAGGCCTAGAGGCTAACTGCTAAGTTCAAGGTGAAAGTAAAAAAAACAGCGCTATTTAAAAAAAAAAGTCACAGAAAAAATGGTCGTTTTCTATCAATAAACGCATTTTTAATGATTTTTTACCTTCACCAGATTATGTGATTTTTTTTTCAATGTATTTATATTTTTATATGTACCTCAAAAATTGCATTCCTACCCGATAATTAAATTCGAATTCTTCAATAGGACTACGTTTACGGGTAGGCACTTGCGAGCTAACTATCGAATCTTGTCGAAGGAAAATGATTCCATAAAAAAGCGTGTAAATCGGCTGGAAGGATAAATGTGGTTTTTTCCGATTTTTCAAATGTTAAAGCTTTGAACGAATTTGCTAGGACTTTTTTGAGGAAATGCAATAGAACTGACCAATTATAAACCTTCCGAGATCTGTTTTAGTAAATATTGTCCATTTATTTAATCGCTCGGGTCAGCGAATTCAACAGATTACACTTTTCCCTAAGGCAATGCCTAAAATTTAACGGATTACACTTTTCCCTAAGGCAATGCCTAAAATTTAATGGATTACACTTTTCCCTAAGGCAATGCCTAAAATTTAACGGATTACACTTTTCCCTAAGGCAATGCCTAAAATTTAACGGATTACACTTTTCCCTAAGGCAATGCCTAAAATTTAACTGATTACACTTTTCCCTAAGGCAATGCCTAAAATTTAACAGATTACACTTTTCCCTAAGGCAACGCCTAAAATTTAACGAAAAATTTTCAAACCGGTCCAGGGTCAGCTGCCATTGTATGTACTTTTGTAGGTACTTTTCAAATATACTCATGGCCTATTATTTTTCATTCATTGGCAACACATAGAGTATAAGTTCTCCGGAAACTCATAGGAAACTTGAGTAGCGCCACCCAGCGGGTATGAATCTTGCGGTTGAAAATAGAACCAACGCAGAACTCGAACGGATTTGAATTTTTCCTTACTGAATTAACGTTAGTTTTATTTCTCGCCAACAGAGATGGAAACCATAATCGATCCGTATCTTCGATACAAAATTTTCAGTAGTTTCCGGAGCTTTTTTTCAGATTGCGAGTGATCCGAGGCTAACTTCGTTCGAGAGTCTGAATTTTGATTACGCCAAAATGAGCTTTGCGGTATTCGAAACTCTACAGGTGCTTCGGTTGACTTTCACGAGACACAAAAAGCGGAATCGTAATGATAGCATTTTGAGCCTTGCTTTCTTTGAAATTCAATATGCGGAAGGTCGCTTTTCCCTTCAAATAAAGTTTCCCCTTGTCTTTGAGCTAAAATGAACCTTAAGGTGTTTCGAAATAAAGGGGCACTAAAGTAGTTTTCTGCCTGCATACCCTGGTCCGAAAATTGGTGACTAACGGGTAATACTATTAATAGTGAAAGAGTTACATATATTTTTCATGACCCAGATATTGCTGGAGCAAAGATGATATAAAGCCGGATATATCAAATTAACCCATTAGACCGAAGGTTTTTTTTGCGATTTCTTTCCTGAAATTCATATTTGTTACATGAAATGGTGTAAAAATTTTTTTATTTTGAAGTAACTAATCGCAAGCAAGCGACACTAACACTATCACCCACTTGATACTTCTAACGTCATCTGTTGTTGATATTAAGAAGTAAAAAAAAAAACAACCGCAACGAGACTAGTGTTCCGAAATCGGATCACTAGGCTTAAATGGGTTAATGCCATCTTATAATGAGGGGTGAGACGATGAGAACAGACTGAAATACAAACTTTTACCGATCCTTTCCAGTAAAATTTCAGTTTTAAACTATAAATTCCATTAGCGACATACCTGTTGATAGAAGGGTTGTCCGGCACACGCCTGCCGCTGGCCCTGGTAGACCTGAGCGGCAGCAGCAGAGCCCTGCTGGAAGCTCTGCTGGCCCTGCAGGTAGCCCATAGCCTGGTAGGCCATGGCGCCCCCCTGGACACTTTGCTGGGATACTACGCCCACTGAAAAGAACAAATTACGATGTTGATTGAAAAGGTTTATGATAAGTCGTGTCTCTGAATGTAATTTTGACTATCTAAATAACTCACCGTGATGTTGGTGTGACATGGGCGGTGTAGTACGATGCCTAGCGGGCGGTGTTGCTGTACCCCTCATGGTGTTGTTCTTCTGGGCGTTCTCCTGTGCAGTGTTGCCAGTGGAGGCATTCACTTGGTTGCTGTTCTGGCTGTTGTTGGAGTTGCCCCTGAACAAAAGACAACATTACAGATACCTGAAAAACCATGCTGCGGAACCAAGGAACATCACCAAACACCCAATGACAATCCCGGTGAACTTTATTAAAGGGGTCCGGACTACTGTCAAAGGAATTTGGTGAAACATTGAAGATAGCACAATGGCCCTATTGAAGCTATGCAGACTTAATAATGATGGTTTTTAGGCTCACCTATTCCGATTGTGCACATTCTTCTGCTTAGGCTGGGTCCCCGTCATGATGGGCGGGATATGTATGGAGGCGTGCAGAGGGTGGGGGGCATGCTGCGGGCTGGGGTGCATGTGCATCATTGAGCACGGGGAGGCTAGGTCCGAGGCTATGCTGGTGGGGGACTCCAAGCCCAGCTGACTCACGTCTAACTCACAAGCTCCATACTGTACACTATGCACAGAGTTGCTGGTAGAGTCAGGTGTGTACACTCCGAGCGACGGTAAGGCGGGACTAACAGACTGGCAGATCTCTTCTTTCTGAGTCATCTGCTGCTGTGTGTCCTTAATGCTAATGTCTTCCTTCTTGCAAGTCAGGTGGGAGGTCTTCTTCTCGCACATGTCTCCCCGGGCCTTGTTCTCCGGAATGCCGCACTGGTTGGTGTTCCCGTGATGCGAAACATTGTTGTGGTTGAACTGATTGTGGTCCAAGGTGTTCTTGCACTGGTTGTTGATTATGTTGGCAGCAATCATCTGGTTCTGTTGCCTGTCATAGTTCTGTGTGAGATTGTTACAGATTGTGTTGTTCACTTCATTGGATTGCTTATTATTGTTGACTTGCTGCTGTTCTTTGGAATAAGCATTTGTATTGGGTACTTTATTTTTGTCATTTTGGGTTTGGCATGATGAATTTTTTGATTGTCTGGAATTAACTTTGCAGGAATCTGTCTTTTGATTGCACTCTGGTTGCTTTATTTGCGCCGCTTTGGATTCCTTGTAATGCTGAGGTAATCCGGTGGGTTGGTAGAGTGGCGAAGCAGATAAAGCAGTGTAGGCTGCGATATTGTGGAAATCTTTCTGGTCATATTTATGATGAGGTTTTTGTGGGGATTTTGGCATATTCTCCAGGTGGGGTAAGTTAAAGCCTTGATATTTGTCAAAGTAGGGATTTTTCTCAGGATTCTTTGATTGAATATGTTCTAAGAATCTACTCTGTTCCCAAGTTCCGTGGAGCCTAGTTGGATCCCAGTGGGGGGGCCATTGATATTGTGGATGACTCGTATGATAATTGGGAATCTGATTTATGGTATATTCAGCCTTGCCAACTAAGTCATTTTCATATTTAAATTTTGGTAAAAGCTTATTGAGTTCAATCTGATCTTGTTTGGGGCAATTTTTGTCATGTTTTAAACTAGCATTCTTTTCAACAACTTTTGGAGGAGCTTTTTCTTTTTTGTAGAAGTCTTGCTTTTTAGGCGGCTCGTGCGGTTTTGTTTCTCCTTTGCAACTAGTTGGTATAGCAGTTGGAATATTGATTATATTGGAAACTGGCACAGCTTCCGGTATGTTCTTCACTTGCTCTTGTTCAGGAAAATAAGTTTTGGTTTGGCAATTACTTTGTACAGGTGTTTCAGGCTTGGTGACTTTCTTCTGATCATTTTTGTCGATTTTATTATGCAAGGAGCTGACTCTGACATCTCTTAATTTACTTTTGGTCGGTTTTGATACATTCTGAGGGTCAGTTTTATGTTCTTCGGCAAGAGGATTCAGCAAGTTAGGATTCACAACAAAATGAAGACCATCACGATTCACTTGCACAGGTAGATTATTGGCTAAGGTGGAGTGAGATATCATAGGATCGTTGGCTTGGGAGCAGCTTGATATGGGTGTGGATACTTTCTGCCCGTAGTCTACACAATAGCGGTTGCTGGCAATGGCCCCGCCCTGGGGCTCGGGGACCACATTGATGTGCGGGGTAACCACGGGAGATGTAATGGGCATCGGTACATCCATTTTAGGAATGATCTTGTTCACTAGGGGTGCGGGGTCAGAATGAAATGTCCCACTAATTTTTAAAACACCCATTTGATTTTCCGATTTGTCTGGTCCCTTTGACTCAATGAAATTTTGCTTGGGTACATTTGGAGTCTGCATCTTTATGCAGGAACTTTGTGCTTCTTGAGGGGGATAGCTAAATTTTGAAATCACTTCTGGAGATGTCCTCATAGATGATTGAAATGAATCTACAATATTTTTACGGTGATGGACATTGTCTGGGATAGTTTTTACTGGCTCCGTGTGAAATGGTTCCTTATTGCTGATGTTACTGTTGTCTATGTATGAAGCTTGTACAGGTGCAGGTTCACATTTTGTCTGGGCCCGATATTCCTTATTAACTTGAGGAGATAGAGAGATTTCAGATCCTACATTGGGATTTCCTTGGTCAGTGGATGGATTTCCAGGCAATTTGCAAACGTCCATGACTTGATCATAATCAGGTATAAAATCTGAATGCCTCTGTTCTTTCATTTGATCTTTTTTATTAACTTCATTAGTGATGCTATTTTCAGGATACATCTTGTGATGATTTATGCTTGACTGAAAAAAATTCTTCTGGGCATCCACTTCCTTTGAAATTTCATTAGATAAACAAGTGGAGAGCAAAGTCAAGCTGCCTGTCTTGTCTTCTAGTGTAGTCTCAATGTTTTTTGGAGTAGGTGTATTATCCACACTACTTGCTTCATCCTCCAACAACACAGAAGCTTTATAACTTTGATTCACGGCATCACAATCAATTACTTCAGAGAGAACTGCTCCCCCCCCATCTTTTTTGGCTGGAGAGGGTGTTTCCTTATCGGGAATATTGGTAATTTTTTCTGGAGAACTATCACTAATTTGAAAAGTGGGTAATTTGGCCAATTCCATGGCAATGTTGGACTGCGACAGTGGAGAGGATAACTTCTTATCTGCAGAGTAGCTTCCAGATTTTTCTGGAGTGACAATTACACTAGAATCCGGTGGTTTGGAAATTTGGAAATCTGATTGACTATTACTGCAATCCTCTGACTCTGATATCACTATTGTTTCCCTCTCATCTAATAAGAGTGTTTTCGCCTCTTGTGTAATCAATACTGGGCTCTTAGCAGCAATGATATTTTCAACAGATGCTTGTAATTCTATTGTTTTTTCTGGAGTTTTTGGTGAATCACAACTAGGAGAATTAGTAATGTCTTCTTTTGATGTCTCTAACTGATTGGATAAAATGTTACTCGTCTCGTCCTCAGCCTGATTAGTGTCTTCTGTCGGATCAGCCTTCTCAGGGGTTTTGGATTCATCTGGATCTTCCAGGGTTTTTGAAGTATCGGCAGTTGAATCATTGTTAATTTCAACTGCTTTACTAGATTCCTGTGGTGAAGGAACTTGGATTTCGGGAGTGAGTTCTTTTTCAAATTTGGATTTTTCCTGATACTCTGGCTCATCAATTTCCATTTCATCGTCAGCCTCAGCGGATGAATCTTCCGTACTCTCATTACCAGACTTCCTCCTTTTGAATACCTTTTTCTTCTTGGCAGATTCTGATTGAGAATTCTTTGGTTTAAGTCCTACATCTTCGATAGAGAGATATAGTTGGCGCTGCTTATCAATATCTACCTTAACTGGTTCCTTATCCATGATCTTATCTTCAGGGGCACTTTCCACATCTCTATCATTAGATTCACTAAGATCAGATCGTGTATCATTTGCTTCTTTGCTATCAATTTTATCAGTAACTTTCTTTTTCTTGAACATTTCTGTTAACGTTGTTTGTTTTTTCTTGTCGTATGAAGTCTTCAACTTCTTTCTGGGTTTACCTCTTATCCAACCACGCTTACGTTTAGGAATAACATTTTTAGTGTTAACAATTGATTTTTGCTCCGAATGGTGACTGCTATCTTGACTATCAGAAAAGACTTCTTCGGCAACAGCTTTCACCTCAGGAATTACCTTCTTTTCAATCTGTCTAATCGGCGAAATCTTTGCCTTCGCAGGTGTTTTAATTTTGATCTTTTCCTTTGAAGCTTCTTTTGTAGCTTCTTTTTCCTTTGCAACATCTTTTTCTTTTGTATTTTCAACACTAACACTGGTTCTTTGTGATACACGTCTAGCCAAGCTCTTACTTCGGCTACTTCTCATATCACTGACAGCAGTATTGATTACTGTGTTACTGGGGGTAATGGGCGGAGAAGGTGCTTCAATGGCTGCTGGCTTGACAACCTCACCATTAGGCACATCTTCTATGGCAAGGAAATTGTCTTTCCTTTTTCTTTTCCCTAGAGGTTCCGTTATTGGGTTAACAGCGGCTACAGGGGTCGGGGTGAAGGTGGTTTCGTTATATTTACTGGGTCTGGTTCTTCTTCTGCCTGAAGATGTTAATTCTATAACAGGGTGTTCATCAATTTTGGGTGCTGTTGTTTCTTGGAGCACAATTTTGGCGGCACACTGGGTAGGTTTTTTAGGTGAGATTATTTTCTCTTCAACTTCTTCCTCAGATTTGACAACTTCTTTGATTTCCTTTTCGGCAGCTTCTATTGAAACATCCATATCAGATCTGAAGGGATTGACGGTGGGTATCAGAAGAGGGGTCCAGCGTAAACACTCAGGATCAATATTTAATCTGAGAGCCCCCTCTATCTTCTTCATGTGCATATCCACCCGAGACCAGTTAATACATAGACCTAGCCTGTAACCATCGTCCATTGGAATATGTCTAATGAAACCCAGAATTTGAAAGGTGGTAGCTATGTCGTGGCTGTACATTCCCGAGTCACGACCGATATCGCCAATTACTATTTTTTCATGTCTATGAGCATGAAGGTACTCTAAAACGACAGATTTCCAATACGCATGATATGAAACCCGGCCAAGGTCTGATAATGGCTTTTCGGGGGTACCGGGTTGTCCTTCTTCTTTTGAAAGTAAGTAGCCTAGAAAGAGAGAGGGTGACATTTAATTATGTGTGTAAATACAAAGAAAATGCCTTTTTGAAGATACATATTACAAAGACATTGATATATAATAATGAAATATACTCACTGAAGTGAATGAGAAATCGTCCATATCCTTGTCTCTGGTATTGTGGCATTGTCATAATGCATGACACATTATACTTCTGTTGGCAGTGTTTCTCCTTGGAGAAGTATCCCACCAAGTGACAGCCCTTCTCGTCATTCTGGGTGAGGACGTAGAACAGAAAGGGCTCCACGTCATAGTAGAGGGTCTTGTGGTCCAGGAACAGCTTGGCCAGCAGACAGAGGTTCTGGCAGTAGATCTTGTTAGCATTGCCATCCACCTCGAACACAGAGATGTCGCCGCAGCGGTAGATCTCGGTAGCAGGCGGATGGCGCCAGGAGCACTTGTCGAGGTGACGCGACAGCACTGCCCGACTCTTGGCATACTTCAAGCAGAACTCGCACAGAAAGAGCTTGGGTAATCTGAAACAGTAACAGTAGCAAGTTCAAAAAGCTCCTACTGCAATAATACTATTATTAATCACAGATTTTTTTATCTTGTTTATTATTATTAAAGAAATTAAATATAATACGATAATGCAAAAAAATAAATGCAATGAGGCAATTTTGAAAACATTCTTTCTGGTGGAATAAATGAAAGATTATTCAAGTCATAATTATTCAAGGTAATTCCTAATATATGATAGAAGCAAGTCTTTGAATGATGATTACCCACCATTTAGAGTAGACGCAGACTAGAAAGTAGACGATTGACCGATAGTTCAGTCGGATCTGGCTGTTTCCTTGCGCACACACAGATGAAACTGTTTGATAGTCGGCTGATTGCTACACAGACTGCTCTCGGATTGAATAGTTGTGCCACTAGCACTGGCAGAAACTCAACTCAGTACTCAGTGACAAAGAAATGTTATCGAGAACTGCTATTATTGTTCTTATTATAAAAAGAAAGGAATATTTTATGAACTGGTGACAAAGGGATTAATGACGCTAATTCCTCGGAGCATCTTCCATTGAAATACCGATAGAAAAAGACAGCAATGACATCTGTGTTCCAAAGATTGCAATCCGCTTGTTAAGATAATGATGAAGACTTGGCTTCAATCGGTCAAGGCGGATTCCTATGGGAGTTGTGGTCCAATGATTTATGACAATAAATTCAATATAAATAAATATTTATCAATAGTTATTTCAGTTAATAAATCCACCCTGAAAAACAAATTTAAAAGCTCCGCTCTGACGTGATAGATACCACTTTCTGAGAGGATCGCCGATTCAACATTCTGTAGTCGTAGACTTTGTCTGTGTCTACGTGCTTGCATTGCACGCCATACTGATTGAGCAGTTGGCCGATACTTGTCAGGCTTTTAGTTTATAATGGAATCGCACATCTCATCAAACTTTTTTATCAGCCGATTACATATCGTTGTCTCCATGCTGATTAAATTGTTGGCCGATCGCAAGTCTGTAGTCTGCGGCTACTCTAACTCTCCTATAACCAAAAGGGTTTACTTAGAAATTCCCACATATGCATGGGGTAACTCGGTGATCCCACACTTGGGGTGCTTTTTCACAAAAACAGCACTAGAAATATTACAAATATTATTATTAAACTCTGATTGTCATCTAGGTATGGCAAAAGTTAAGGTGACCACGACGATTCATGCATTATTCCTTATTTTGGCTGTAATTACATAATTTACCTAGCATACTCCTGCGGGAAGGGACTGGAGTACCAGGTGTCTATGTGCCACTTGCCAAACTGTATGGCGGCCGGGCAGCGTGGCTGTGGGGCGGGGGGTCCCGGGGGCCCGGGGGTAGCAGGGGTGGCCGAGGGCAGGGTGGAGGCGGGGGCGGCCGGGGGCGAAGCAGGCGCCGCCAGCGCCCGGGCCTCCTTGAACTGCTCCACATCCTTCTCCGTTACGCCGGGGGGCAATGTAGCGCGCTCTGCACGCAAGTCAAATGTTGTTACAACCAAATGTCATATCACCATGACCCATATAAAGTGTGCAACTCCGTATGGATCACGGTGCTTGTTATTTGTACAAAGTTTTCTACGGCACATTTATTTCTAACAATACGATTCATACTCTCAAAATGATATGTTGCTGTTTAAAATTACAGATATTATTAAATTAGACAGCCTGTTAACCGATATTTTGATGAGAGTATCATCCGTGGGCGAGATTTTACATTTAAATGGAAGCATGATTGTGGATTAAAAATTACTTTCATGCAAGTTGCAAGATGAAGCATTTTCATTTGATGAAGAACTATCATTTAGTGAAGAAATATTGTATTTTAAACAATAGGTCAATAAATTTATTTTAGCAAAAGATTTTTAACTTTGGTTCAATGATCAGGATGACTGCAGCTAAATTTCTTGATATTTTTCCTTGATCGGAATTTAATTTATCTTAAACATTACAAATCGTAATTTTACTTACTGGACTATTATTGTACCAAATGGGTTATATATTATGAAGAAAAAAGGATGTCCTCAATAAAGTATTAAATAATTTGCAGTTTTCAATATTTATTAAAATTTGAATGTTTCTTCACTAAACATACAAAAACAAAATGAGAGTAGTCTACAAAACTGTCTCTCATTAATACCAATTTGTCATATTATTTCATTCATCATTAGTTTATTATTTCCACGCACCGGAATAATATATATAGTATGTACATAAAGGTCAAAATTAAAAACATTTTCCAGTTCTCGGGATGGTTAATTATGTATTACTAAAATAGAATTTGAAAGAAAAGAATATTTCTTTAGCATTAATGAGACATGACAACAATACATTGTAAAAATATTATTGTGATAATGTAAAATTACATTGTAGCACTGCTGAAGTAAAACTTTTACAATACATATGTGTGAGGGTATAGTATAGTATAGTATAATAATAAGACAATAGGTAATAGTAATAATAACTGAGTTGAATGTAATCGCAACACCTGAGCAGTGGTACTAACATAAGCGAGGAAAGGTGAGTGTGTGGATACTGTTATAGTCCAGTTACCATCACAAGGAATCTAAAGAATTAAACCACAAGAATAATCATACAAGTTTTAGAAAATCAATCAATCTGTATCAACATAACATATATGGCTTTAGTCAGACCAGGCATGAGAAATTTCAACAAAATAACTCGAAAAGTAAATGAATGTCATCAAACTACGAGTAATGCATATTTTGCTCCAGTCAGCCATCAATCAGAACAGAATGTAAGAACAGATCCCCCAAAAGTGTTAGCAATGATGGGACGATTTGGTACCGGACTTATCCACCACACAATTACCTTTTCATGCCAAGGGAGGAGGAGGGGAAGGCGGTGCGGACTCAACAGTCGTGTTGTGTGTTGGGTTGTGCACCGAGCAAGGCTGTTGAGCGCCACACCAGCCCATGTTAGCTAGCAAAACACAGGGAGAGCATTTCATCAAATAGCACAGAGACGTTACCAGCTGAATGTTACAATTAATCAACAGTCGAATCAATACTCCTGGACACTGCAGTTGCAGTTACAGTTACGGTATCTCTGCGGGGGTGGGCGAGCATACATCTGCACTTTGTATCTTGAATGGGATATCGATGGTTTGGGGAATCAAATTATATTCCAACTAAACTTGTAAAATAATATGTGATTATAAAATGAACCAAAGCCTGTAGGATGGAATAGGGAGGGAAGGTGAAGGAGCGAGTGGCGGATGAACTGTCCTTACCCGTCCGATTGGTGGATGGCTGCACAAGCGTTAATGGCGACTTGATCGTGCTCACGTCAGCTATTAGCTGCTGTTTTCTCAATTCAAAGGTGGTTGGCAAATTATAGTCACTCCCTAACCCTGAACCCAAATACTTGTGACCGTCTAGCAAGGGAGAGTCGCTCATTCCAAAGTTGAGGTGGTTGAATGTCTTGAGCATATCACTTCGTCCAAACTCGTGGCGTTTGGCATACACGGCAGCCTTCACCAGGCCCGAGGGACACATGTCTATTCTGTCTTCCAGCGCCCCCGGCGGGGTGGAGTCGCACCTCAAGTCCGCCGGGTCTTGCGAAATCACTAGCTCATTCTCCTCGAGACTGTACACCCCTGGTGCCGGGGCGCGGCTCAAGTATTCATCTTTAGTGGGCACCAACTTGTACTGTAAACTGTCATTGTTTAATTCCATTTGTTTACTAGGAGAATTATCCGCACTTTTGAGGGAGTCGTTTAAATTCTTTAAAGTACTTCTGGTTTCTTTCAACACTTCCCGACACGGGGGAGGAGGAGGGGGTCGTTCCGCACTAGTTTGCTCAACTTTACTGCTAGAGCGTACCCTGCAGCCGTGCCGGACGGCATAGAACTCAGAGAGGCCGTCATACAGCGTGGTAAGCAGGCGGTCCCTGTTGCGAGGTTGAGCTTGGAAACTGCCAAAGGTTCGAGTTGACAGAGTGTTAGCAGTTGGCAATGCTGGAAGTGCAGGAAGTGCTGGCAGCTGCAGATTGGCAGATTCCAGTTTGCGCGGCACCAGTGAGCACTCCTTCTGCGCCTCGGCTGCAAAACCCCACTTGTCTCCCCCCGTGGCCCCGAGGCGGTGGAAGGTGGTATTGTAGGTGACAGCGGCCAGGGGCTTGATGAGGACGGGGGAACTGTGGGGCAAGCTGAGGCGGGAGCTGGCGCTGCTGCAGGAATCGGAGCTCTCGTCGCAAGAGCTCTCACTACTCCAACTGCTGGTGCTCACCTTGCGGGGTATTAACAGTTTATCACATTTCTTTAACGACGCACTACCGGTCAACTTAAAATTACTACGGGGAACATTGAATTTAGTATCTTGGACAAGAGTCTGCAGGGTTGGGGGTTTGGGCACGGTGGCACTAGGGACTGACTTACTGGGCGAAGGAAGCCTCTCGTCGTCCGAGGAATCAGAGTCCGACGAGAGTGCACATTTATTATTGTTTCTACCTATCCTAAGAGCGACATTATCGGGGCTATCCAAAGCAGTCAAAACCACATCTTTATTACGCTTCCTTTTCTCAGGGTTGAAAGCCGATAGTCTGAAAAACTTTTGTTTCTCTTTGGACATGCGCTGGTCTGACTCGATGATGGCAGTGGATGGGATATTTTTATCATTACCCTCGGATATCTCATCTTCCGTCTCCGGAGAACTCTCGAGGACCTGTTTGCTCCTTCTTGCCTTCGGTGTAGTCGTCGACAATCTAAACAAATACACATTCTTTTTACAAAACAATTATATACAAAGTCAACCATGTATATTTAAAGGCACAATCATAATGATGGTATTTGTTGAATACATAGGGAGAAATATACTTTTCATGTTTCACTCTGGTCCGGATGAAGGAAGGACTATGAGCTCGGCAACCACAATACTTGGAAGACTAATTTTATTAAAAAATATAATATACCAGTCAAATAATTTATCATATTATAAGGAATAAATAATTACATTCCCCATGGTGTCTCGCATTAAACGATTTCAAGTGTATTTTGAATGAATGGTGTGTAACAAAATAATACCTGCGCTTGATTGTCTTCTGTTTGGTGGTGGGTGTGGAGGGCGGGTGTGGGGCGGGGGAGGGGTGGTGCTCGAGGCAGTGCCGGCAGCGCCAGGGGCGGCGGGGCGCGCGCCGGTCGGGCTGCGGGGCGGCACAGGCGGCGTGCCAATGCCGCGCACACGAGGAGCAGCCCAGGGTCCAGCCCGAGGGTGACGCGGGTGCGGGCGGGCAGGCGGAGCAGCGATCACACTCGGCGCACGACCAGGACACGGCCTGCGGCAAGATGAAAAATTATTAAACAGGTATAATAAGTTGTTATTTCACCACATCTGAGGAAACAGTCGAGTAACTACTCAAGTAATTTTAATCATAGGTTTAACAGGCATTTACTTGACACGTAGCGTTACTCAGCGGAGGTGAAACAGATACTATACGCTACTTGATGAGTAATGCTAATCGGCAGTTTACTTAGAGGTGGTGAACTATCCCTTGAGTACATTACATACCCGACGAGCAGCCGATATAAGATGAAATAAGATTGGCCACTAACCATAAATAATTGAGATTAAGGGGATCCACTTTGTAAAGTTTGAACGAAATCATGCACTCCTTATGCAAGTGGTGAAAAGGTTGAAATTCCCGCTAAACATCGACCGCATGTTTTGATTGACGCATAATCAAAATGAAAGCTTTATTTTATTTTGTAAAGCTCAAGCATAAATATTAAAATGTTTTACGGTCATATTCTAAAAAAAATTATTTGCCACAATGGACAATATGACAATATTTTAAAAAAAAGGTTCGTAAGTGGGAGATTTTGCACTTTTAACATTTTTTTCAGGTCTGATACTTTATTTTTTTCTAGGCTTATAGGCTTATTAAACACAAAACACAAGATTTTGCATTACTTCGCATTGCATTGCCTTAAACATTTTTATAAAGTTTGCATTATTTGTAAAGTAACAGATTTACAGAATTCTTTATGCCATGATGTCGGTATATTTAATTTAGTTTCCTTCCAAAAAATTGTAATAAGTATATTTGTGGAAGAAAACATACCTAAAAAGTGTATAAAACGATATTGTTGAAAGTGGAATAAGCTATGTAATAGACTTCCCATGCAAAACAACAATAAATTGAGTAAAAGCAGTTAATAGTACCTACTCAGTCCCTGCTGCAATTCATATTCTATATTTGGTAAATTTACAGTGAAAGTGGTTATGAGAATGGTTACCAACTTATCAGATAATAATAAGTGAAACATACATAAACAATAATAATATAGTATGTTTTCATTATTGAATAACGAAAGGTGATGCATGGTGGGATGATGAGATTAAAGCACTGGTCTCAGAGAAGAAAGCGTGGTTATGTCTGATAGCGACTGGCAGTGCTTCTAGCGAAAAGAGGGATAGAGAGAAAGAAGTTTACAAGGGATGCAAGAAAAGAGTATGTGATGGAGTGAAAGAACGAAAGAAACGCCTGGAAGAGGGGATCAAAATGACAAACCACTTCCAAGAAAACATTAAACTGTTTTGGAAGGAGGTCAAAAGGTCCCGGAATGGTCCAGAAAGCGGATGTGTGAAAGTGATAAAATCGAAAGATGGAAAAATGCTGACGAATGAGAAAGATATAAAAGAGAGATGGATGAAATACTTTGAAGAAGTCTTCGAAAGCAACCCGAGTGATAGTGATTCCAGTGGCGAGTCAGGTATGAATGACGACAGGGTGAATGTTCCCAAAAATCAGCATGGATGAAATTAAGAGATCAATTAAACGTATGAAGAATGGTAAGGCTGTTAGTTTCGATAATATTACTGCTGAATACTTTAAAGGAGATAGCTGTATAATTCTCATATGGTTATGCAAACTTTTTATTCAGTGTTTAGAGGAGGGTTAGACCCCATTAGATTGGAGAAGGGCTGTGATCATGCCTCTATACAAAGGTAAAGGGTCACGCATGAAATGTGGAAATCACAGGGCTATTAGCCTGCAAAGTTCAGTTGGAAAGCTGTTTGGTAGGATATTGATTGATTGGGTACAAATGAAAACAAAGGATAAAATATGAGATGTGCAAGGTGCATTTATGAGTGGAAGGGGGTGCATGGATCAGATTTTCTCGTTGCGTATGCTCACAGAGAAGTTTCTGGCAAAAAACCAGAAACTTTTCTGTGCTTTTGTAAATCTACAAAAAGCATACGACCGAGTTGACAGAAAAAAGTTATGGAAGGTGTTGTCCAAGTATGGTGTGAATACAAATATTATACAGGCAATCGCATCTCTGTACGAGGGAAGCGTTGCATGTGTTATGGCAAACAGTGATTTTACAGGGTGGTTTGACATAACAAAAGGTGTTAAGCAAGGCTGCGTAATGTCACCGTGGTTATTCAATCTATACATGGATAATTGTATGCAAGAATTGAAAGAGGTGGGCTTGGGCGCGAAAATGAGTAGTCTGCAAGTATGTTGCCTGTTGTATGCTGATGATGCGGTGCTGATTGCTAGCAGTATGGAAGATCTACAGTACCTCATATCTAGGATGAACGAAGTATGTATGAAGAATGACCTAATGATGAATGTAAGTAAGTCCAAAGTCATGGTGTTTGAAAGAGAGAGTACGAAAACAGTGTGCAATATAGTTGTGAATGAGGAATACTTGGAGCAGGTCGATCAGTTTGTGTATTTGGGAAGTATGTTTACGAGAGATGGAAAGATTGATAGGTATATTGAAAGAAGGGTGAATGCAGGAAACTCCATTAACGGAGGACTGAACGCGATTGGCGCAAACAAAAAAGTTGTCCAAAGAAGCGAAGCTAGCAGTCTGCAATGGAGTGCTGATACCAACCCTGATGTATGGCAGTGAGGCGTGGAACTGGCAGAGGAAGGATGAAAGTAGACTGAATGCTGTAGAAATGAGATCTCTGAGACGAATGTGTGGTAAAACGATGTATGATCGTGTGAAAAATGTTGAGATTCATAAAGAATGCAAGGCTGATGTAGGCATAGTGAGCAAGATCAAGAAAGGGATGCTTAGATGGTTTGGGCATGTAGAGCGAATGAACGAAGAGAGGAGTGTAAGGAGAATATATGACACGAATGTGAATGGAAGAAGAAGCCGGAGACGTCCAAGGAAGACATGGCACGATCAAGTGAATCAAATACTTGAGTCAGGCCATGTCAGAAGTCGGAATAACAGAAGAGAATGTATGAGACGCTGTATGAAAGTGAATGAAGCAAGAAGTGTACTCTGCCTACCCCTGCGGAGAAACGGCGTGATGGTTAGTTAGTTATAACGATAAAATGTTAACAAGCAACTATCAACATACCGATGACGAAAAATAGGTGAAACCCACGTAAAAAAAAACTTTAACTTGGCTACGGGCCCAATTTTAATGCGAACTAATGAAAAAGTATCGAACAAAGAAAAGTATCATCAATTTCAATAACTTCTAGAATGTAGCGCCCCTGAGGTGATTTCTCACAAAAGCGGCGCTATAAAAATCATCCGATTATTATTATTATTATTAGAATATTCTACTTTCAAAAATTATTAATTGTGTTTAATTCGTAGAACTAAATTATTTTTTTTTAAATTTAAAGTAAATTTAATAATGTTAAGTTTTGGCAAGTATTTTAGTTGTTCCCTTGGGCAACAAAGTGGCAAAGACACCACTAAACATCAAAACCAGTTTTACCAGCCCTATTAGCTTATTATTATTAGCCCACCAAAATATATATATTTTAAGAGGCTATTAGGATTGTATTGTATATCTATGATATTTGATTAGACGGGTAGCTTTGTCAAAATGCTGGCAACATGCTACACTACCTCCTCTAGCGGCCCAGGCTATAGGTTTCTAGACTGTTACTGTTTTGTTTTCTTTGTAAAAAAATTAGGACAGTACGCGACGAGCGAGGCTTTAAATATTAATACAATCCTACAAGTCTTTTGTGAGGTTAAGTTCCTTTAGAAAAAAAAAATTATTTCGTTTGTTAAATTGTCCCACAAATGCAGTATTGGATTACATTAAATGTATTTTTAACAGTTCTTATTTTAATTGAGTTTTATAATACTAGGAATACCGCTTTCAAAAGGTGTTCCAGCCGACATGAAAAAATGACTGAAAGTGTGGTTGAAGTTGACAAATTTATTTGAAATCACACGAAAATATTTCACGATGAAATCATCAATCTGACAGGACATTATAACTGACATGTAAACAAATATCATAAACCTGAGAGCTTATTAGTATGTAATTATTAAAAATAAAACAAAATACATATCGGGCAAACGGGAAGGGCTATCTCAACTAGATTCAAAGAACATATACAATATTATAATAAAAGCACTTTTTCAAAATTCGCAAACATCTCTTTGTGAATAATCACATCCTGCTTGACAACAACTAACCTAAAACCTTACATACAGAAAGAAAGGGTCTCAGATTAAATTTACTTGCGAAATTCTAAATTAATAAACGAACGAATGATCCTAATATAACATTAATTAATAAAGAAAGGAAAATTATTTATTCCCCACTTCTCAGTACGTTCACACTGCCAAAACAATATGATACATTTAAATAAATCAATTAAGAAAACATTGACATTTAAATACGGGGAAAACACATTATAAATGTATGTATCTCACAAATAGAGAATTAAAATTATTTTCTAACTAAATCGGTTTTACCGGTAATAAAAACACCATCGAAATTCGAATTCGGTTGGAGTAAATAAAATCA
>JAHDVE020011636.1:0-15030 GCA_022606495.2 Halesus radiatus
ATCTACTAATTAACAAGCATTTAGGAGCGCTCTAAAATAGGGTTGATGAAATATGAGAAGCAGACGTAATTAAAGTGGTGTTTAAATATTCGTACGAACCGTAGACCAATTTCCAAATTTGAACAAATAATGTGCGTCAAAAAATTACACACTTTTTCAGCACATTATTGACATTAAATTCGCAAGCTTGTACGTTTACCCATACGAACGTTTATTATGATTACTCGCCGGTAAAAGTGCTAGTAATTAATACAAAAAACCCTAATCGGACGGTTTTCGTTTTAAAAATAGCAACGCAGCTCGTTTCGAGGCGTGTCAGCATCATTTTTAAGGGTTTCTAAAGTTTAAACATGTAAAAAAATGTATAGCCCTGGCTAACAAAATTCTACAGTTGGTAATCCTAAAACCCAATTTTACAAGTTCTAACTTTATGTTTATTTACTTTACAAATTTTGGTTTTGGTTTAGTACCTAATGAGTATGTTATATTATTTATTCACTTAATTACGAAAAAAAAACAGATTATCCTTTTTTCTCTAATTTGTGATTTAAACATTGAGGCATATAAATTGAGTAAACATCAGCGGTCTACATATGGGCAACAATATGCGGCCAATTGGCATCATAGAGATAGCACGGGCTTGAGTCGATTTCGATTGCAAGTGCTCGCCGGGTGTGGATTTTCAATGATAATTGCAAAATGCTCACAAGACTGGACATGCCGTTCTGGAAAAGATAGAAAAAGCAATGGTGCAACTTTTCATCGGCTTAAAAAATTCAAGGAGCAAATGAAGTAGGCACGCCGGTAACTCAAATGCTATGGGCCGCGGCAGCCAGCGGCCCGCCGTTCGCGGTGCAGTGACTGTTCATTGAGTTCGTTCGCGGTCGGAAGGATTTGGATGACGTCGACATCAGCCCTCCTACTTCACGCGCGGGAACAATGTTTTTCACTAATTTTGCAAGGAAGGTAAACTCTATTTGTATGCCTCAATGGATTTAACAGCCGTTTGGGGTGACCTGTATGTTTCCTGCCTTACAGAAATTGAGACGTTTATGGTTGAAATGGGAGCTTCTTTCGCCTAACCATGAAATGCTCCTATAAAGCGCAATGTGGTGATTTAACTATTTCTGCTCTTTTACTGTCATTTTAATTGATTAATACATCTTTATATATACATTTGTGGACATTGACACCAAAATTGAAGGTTATATCTATTATTTTTTAACATTTTGGCTGAACTTGCTACTTACCTTTTACCTAGCACCGTCAGAATATCTCAGATATTGTGTGACATTTGATTTTTTTTCCTAACAGAACACCGTCGTCCACTCCCATCTATTCTATCAACAAAATAAGAGACTCTGGCACCACCCGTACAGTGTAAAGAAGTAGCGTAAAGAAAGACATGCAACAACTAGTCATTATTAGAGTATAAGAGAGAGTAAGGGTAGAAGTGTGTGGGTATACAATACCGATGTTTAGCGGAAATACGAACATTTTTGGCACGTACCGAGACGGTGGTCGCGGTGCACGAGTTCGCCCGGGGCCGGAACATGCTGGTGCGCCACTTGCGCTTCACCTGCGCTATAACCTACAAACAAAGCGACACGTTTCATTAACTGGTACACATTAACACATGAATCAAACAATTTACGTACAATAAACAAAGTTTCAATTAATTGGTTAGTAAATGATCTTAATTATTGGCAGAAATTGTTTATAGGTCGGTCAGCTCTTTTTTTTACAGTAACTCTACGTAGGAGGCCCTGAGGGAAATAATTTCCCTCAAGGCCTATATCATCTTGGATGGACAAATATCAACCGTGTGCAAATGTTTCCCGACTATGCACCGGTGCCGAATGGATTAATGACGCTAGTTCCTCAGAGCATCTTCCATTAAAATACCCGTAGAACAAGGACAGCATTCTCACCTTGCGCCTGTGCTCCAAAGTTTGCAATTAAGATAGGCGAATCTATCAAACGGACCGTCCGTTTCTGCACAGAGTCAAGTGTTTTTTCAGATATTTTGGGGCTCCCGATCAGAGGTGGCTGCCAAATTCCACAGAGGAGCGCACTTGCGATTTGTACAGGGTCAGCAGTTGTGTACTATTAAAGTATCTGCGGGCTCTGTACAATACGCCCAGCTTCTGAGAAGCTAACGGCTTCGATTGCTTCGATGGAGCCCCCATACCTGAGTTGGTCACTTCAGGTTACACCAAGCATACAATGGAGGGCTTGTTGGGAAGATTGCTTCCATTAAAGGAGACTAGATTGTCATTTCGATCCCTTTTAGACGTAATCGGACACCATTTGGTGTTTGAAACATTAAATTCGACGAGGTTATTCTTACCCCAAGAGGAAACCCTGGAGTTGCACAACATTTTCTGTCTGAAGTTTAGGTCAATTCACCCTTTTCCATGTCGCAGTTGGCATCGTGAGTTTTGACACATTCATTAAACTGTCAATACATTAAAGACATCATATTCGTTTTTGAAAAACTTCGTACTTAAGTTAAGAGTTAACTTCTAGAATTTCCAAAGAAAACTGACACTATACGGTGACAGTATAAATTATAATTAGAAACGGTTGAATTCAGTATAACAGTTAATAAATTATTAACTATTGCTGATTTATTGTAATACAGTCCTTGGGACAAATTCTTATATTAAATATTTAAAGGATAATACATTGTCCTTAACCTTAAGCTTACAGACTTTTTGCTTAACTGTGATTCCTGTTCTCTTGGATGACAGCTGCCATTCATCGAATAACATTCTTTAAAAACATCGATATTTGCGTAGTTTTAACAAAGGAAAAACTCAGTATTACCGTAAGTATTGACTTTAAACATTATTAGTGAGTTATTTTTGGCAGAATATTGCTATATCAGATTACCCGAATTAACAAATTTGCGATGTTTGTATAGGTCAAAAGTCAATCAGATAAAAGTGATTTAAATTCTAAAAATTATAATGAACTACAAGTGTAAAGTAATAATAACCCACACGTGTTAAGTATGTGTGATGCACTTATAATTTTTAACATAATGTGATAATTATAACATAAACTCATTAAAGAGAACAGGAATTGGGCTCCCGGTCATTTATAAAGTAATATTTATTCATCAAGGTAAGCAATGGATACTACAAAACTTACTTGTAGTAATTCGGTAGTGATTCGTCAGTCATTTAGTGGAAGGTTTTCAAAAATTCGAGAATGAAGAACAAGCTTTAAAGAATGCCTTGAACGTCTACCTGTTTACGAGATCCTATTACTTGTGCGGTAGTTATTCGTTTATATCGCCGAGAATGTGGAGGTCTGTTTTATGGGAATTTAACTAACAGAACGCGTTGACTTTATTGGGTGAACAGTTTGCCCTTAACTTCATAATTGCGTGAATAATTCAATTACTTGGGGTAATGTGTTCATTAGAGTGTTAAATTTACAGCTTGGTTCCAAATACCAGTTAACCATAAATAGCAAGGTAAATTACTCGATATGTAATCTAATGATTTAGGTCGCGCGTAAACATGATTTCCAATATAAATATGTATGACTTAAACATTTATTTATAACAACTATCGTCAAATCTGTAAACGGTTTTTCATGCAATTTAATTAAACTGGAAAAAATCCTAAACGCGTCGGCTCGGCTCTAACGTTATAGATGGTAGCAATGTAGGTGAAATTAACAACAGTGTGACGTAATCTGATGCAAAATCCATTGGTGTGAAACGCTTTAATTTGGGCAATTGTGACAAAAAAAAAAGTGATTTAAGTAACCACTTAAAAAATGTACCTGTGAGATACGTAAATTTTCATAAGAACGTTTAAGCAACTTTAAGGCAATAGGGATTTTTCAAAGTATATTTCCACAAGTTACCCAAATCATACATTGTACTCTGACATGGAAAGGTAATTGATACACGGAATTCATTAAAGCCGCTTTTTTTCAAACTGTCGGGATTTTATTTGGAACATTTAGAACAACACAATACTTAATCATTTCAAACTCATCTATTAATTTTATTGTTGAAAATACATAATATTTTATGTATCTATATTTTTGTTACTATTTGGCGAGATTGGCTAATAAAAATTATCATGAAACCAGGCGATTAATCAACGACACCATTATTCATTTTTTAAGTCTGTCAGAAACACGCAAAACCAAACAACATTTTAAATCGATTTGAAAAAGCCTTAAAATTAATTCAAATTTTCTTCGTAGGCAACGAGAATAACCTCACAAATTAAACTCATTTTTTCGTTAATTTTTCGGAATATTTTCTCATTTTGTTAATGTCTGCAATTAATTACTTTCCGCGGGAACAACAGAAAACAACGAAATTTCCCGACGCTGCCTGCCGGGAACAGTGAAAGGAAAAAAGTTTTATTTTTCATAAAGAGAACATAAATCCGTGCTTTGTGGAAAGCTTCCAGGAAATATATTGACAAGAATATATTGTGTAATTACAGTCAGTCGTTATGCTGCAGTGGACCCTCTACATGTTATTTCGATTTTTTTAAATCGTAATATATACTGCTTAAAATATTATGCTTTTAATAACGTCTGGAAGGTTTTTTTAAAGTTTCAAGTGAAATAAATTACTCGAAACACTTTATTTGTTTGAAAACGAAGTATATGTTATTTAATACAAGCCTCCTAATATAGTTGTGCATGTTGTAAGAAACATGTGTTTTGTTAGCTTACGTATTGTAACATGAGTGGAGACAAATATAAAAAATATTCAACCTACAACCCAGGGGAAAATTTCTTGAAAACGTGATAATGTGACTCTTTGGTTGACTGGTACAGTTCCCTGAGTCGTTTTGGGCTCCAATCTCCAATCTGGGTGAAAATTGCCTCGATGTTAGCATTCCTTAGATAGGAGAGGGCGCTAGAAGTAGAGTGGTGTGCGAATTAATTGTAGTAATTCAGAAAATTTTCACGTTCATTGATTGATACATAGTAATAGATAATTTTCACAATTTTTCGTTATAACTAGTACCTACGTTACATCAGTAGAATAAAACATGTGAGTGAAATGACAAATAAAGAAAATGTCACAGCCGTGACTACATTGCTCAGGATTCAGATTAAATTACGTCATTTATTATTTAAACACTGCACGTTAGTAGGGAAAAGTTATTCCAGATACTCAGCTGAACTGTGGGAGTATTTAATTCAAGTTTTGGATGTAATAAACGAAGAATTTGCAATTCTAAAATAAATGTTAAATTGCTTTGTGATGTCGATTTTTAATAAAATGATTAAGAAATGCATTGAATAAACCACGACTTAACTCAATTAATTATGTATTAATTAATTATTATTTTCAATTTATTTTTTATAACTTATTGAAGTTTGTAAACCTCATTGTAATATTTAATCATTGAAGAAGATAATATTAACACATCCCAAAATGAACCACGAAACCGAAAAAACAACAGAAATTAGAAAGATTTCAGTCGCATTTGGGACTCGAACCCAGGACCTCTACCTATCCGGGATAACCGCTTAACCAACTAAGCTAATGAGACCTGTTCAATTTACGCCATTTACACCGATATCATACTTCAAGTTCAAGACTTGTTAATATTATCCTCCATTTTCTTATGATGATTGCAAAGATTCATCCCGAACTCAATTGCAATCGGAACAGAGTCTCGGATATACCTACTCGATTTTATTTATATGAGACATCTATCGACTTATTTTACAAGTCTGGAAAGAAATATTTCAATTTATGATTTATCCCATTTATTATTTATCCCAGATGCGACGGAAATCTTTTTAATTTCTGTTGTTTTTTCGGTTTCGTGGTTCATTTTGGGATGTGTTAATATTATCTTCTTCAATGATTAAATTATTATTTTTTTATATAGCTGTCTCTTGTTCATTTTACATTAATATCTACCAATATTTTGAATATTATTAATAATATTAATAGTAATAAAAATTATTATGCTTTGTTATTTCCTTCATATTGTTTATACTGAAAATAAAAATAAATAAAATTATTTTTATAAATTTCTATTATAAGTTTATCCGTGTATAAAGATGTTTTTAAATTAATTAATTTATTAATTTTATTCATTTATGTGTTATTATTTTTATTAAATTTAATATTATGTGTGTTATTAATTTTATTAAATTTAATGTTATGTGTGTTATTAATTTTATTTAATTTAATTACTTACCCACTTTCAACACTTATTGTTATTTTTTTAATGTTTGTAATTAGTCAATTGTTATGTCATTATTTTTCTGTTTATTATATGTTCATTTTTGTCATTTCTTAGTATATTTTGTATTCTGATGAGGAAACCTTCACTTCCGAAATATGTTTATTATATAATAAATAGTTGTGAATTCAAAGTAATTTTTAATTCATTTATTGATAGTGACGCCACAAAGTGAATATCGATATTTTGAAGAAATTATATTCAAACTGATTTTTCACAGAAGTGCCGACAAATTGCGTTAGCTTTCTTCGAGAACTGCTTTCCTTGAGTTCTTTACTCAGCAATGCATTTGTTTTCATGGTAGCAGGCTGCACCTTTTTCTCGTACGTAAGTATATGTATAGTGGGAACTGTTGAGTGAAATTTACTGATCGTTTCTCAGACACAATAAACGAGTGAATTGTGAATAATTTTTATCAATTTGAACCATAAATATTTATTTATTATGAGTGATAGCAATATTTATTATTTCTCTATTACGAAACGACAAAATAAAGGTATGAAAAAATGCCGAATTTAAAATGGGAGTTACACATATTTCTCGCTAAAAAAAGATTTTACGCAATTGTGAGATTTGATACTAACTTTAGAAAACGCAAAGAAAATGAAGAAACGCCGGTTCACTCATAGCATCGATGGCTTTTATTTACGGAGGAGAAATTTCAGATACCTGTGGGGGTTGGTTGTCGAACCAGAAGACATCGTGAGACAGCCGATGACAACTTTTTTAAAGCGAAGGGGCTACTACTGTCGAGGGAATAATGCCAAACGTGGGAAATATCAAACGGTTTATGACCTGATTACTAACTGGAGTATACAAACTGTTTCCGGGTTAAATAATATTTTATCGGAATTTGGAAACCGATTCATTGCTAAGGTACCATAATATAATTAATAAAATTAACTTTAAAAAAATTGATTGTGTTCAACAAATTGTAACCTTTTATAAATGTTCAAAAAATACCTGAATATTATATCCACTTAATTTTCCTTCTTTGATGTGGTGAACTTTTTTGTAAACATGAAAATAAAGCCTACTAAACACGTTAGCTAGTTGGTTATAAAATATAATGGATTTTTTTTTTGTTGGTGATGATAACAGTAAACGACGGTAATGAAAATTGAATTAGTAACTTCTCTCCCTGTTAAAATCCCCCCTCTTCGACTGCACGTGTCTATAACCATCAATCCATCAAAATTATGAAATCCCCTAAAGACCTCTTCCATAATTATACCGAAAAAGTTGTTTCTCAATGAATATTTTAAAACTGTGATTCCTCGAGATAAGGTTAGTTGGAAGTATCCAACTTATTACTTGGTCGGTGAAGTTTGATTGGATCGTGAATATTGAACTAATTCATGACTGGAATCTTGGATAAACTTAAAAAAATACTCGGTAATTTGTGGTTAAACTACGAGAAAGATTGGCCAAGTAACTATTATTTTGTAAAAATATAGTTTAGTGGTGAATAATTCGATTTAAGTGGGAGACATGTTTAAGTAAAATATGGATATTACAAGTTTCTGATGACACGAAATCTGCTCATAAACTGAATAAACAAAAATTGTGTTTTTATAATAAGGTAGTCTAGTGAAAAATATAATGACTTCAAACATACGAGGTGTGTTCAAAAGAAAAGGTGAATTTTGAATTTTCGCGGGCTGTGTACATTCGATGATCCATTTTTTTTGTTATGTTGGTACACATATGTTTATCATATGTTAGCATTATCAGGCATTTTGGATTAGTGGTTTGTTTTTGATAACTGGAAAGGTTAGTCACGTTTTGTGTGTTCTTCGATTTTTTATTTAGGTTCGTTTTCTGAGGCATCATCAGCCCGATTGAAGTGAAATTTTAGATTTGATTTATTTTCTATGAGCTTAACCCTATAAAGTAATGATAAATAGTATTTGAAAAGCATTTAACAGTAACATAAAATAGAAAACTAAGACAATGTTGTCACAAAAATCATTAAGAGGAACGGCTGCGCTGCCTGTTTCATACATAACTTAATTTTGGATTTGAGGCCAAAATACCCATCCAAACTGAATGATATATATTTTTTAATTAAAGGTTTAGTAAATAAATAGTAAGTATGAGAAGTATTTAATTTATTTTTGTTTTAAATTATGAAGTATAGGCCATGAAAAAAAAAAAAAAATTTTAGAGGGAACTTAGAAAATTATATGCGGGTTTATTGTATTTTTTTTTTAAATTGTCATATTTGCCATAGCAAATTTACATATAAATATGATTACGTAAATAAAAAAATATATAAAAATAAAACATTTCAAAATCGATATTTTCAATTATATACGGCAAATTTGTGTTCCAACGTAAATTGGACGTTTTTAATTTAATTTAATGTCTACCATAATGCTTATTTTAGACACGTTTTTTAAATTTTAGTTATATTTTATTTGTATAACTTTTTTTTTACATCACTGTTAGCTCCCAAATAATTGTTAAAGGTGCCTCTAAAATCGCGAAAAATCAATTCCTCTAATGGCCTATATTTCATAATGTAAAAAAAAAAATTACTTCTAATCCGTACTAGATATTTACTATACTTTTTGATAAAAAAAAATCATTAGATTTAGGTAGTAGTATTTTGGCCCCAAATCCAAAATTAAGTTTTGTATGATACAGGGCACGCAGCCATTCCTCTTAACACTACATTACCATACTACAATAATTAATTGTAGGATTCATCAAAGTGACGCGTTATTTCATAAATGGAGTCAGAAAATATACCTACAAACTTGTTGCCCAGATCATCATCCTGTTGGTTAGTGAGTGAAACTGACAGTTAGCTATATAAAACTTGCAGAAAAATGCTACATTTTGTTTTGTGCTCCTCTTCGGTACATGGAATTTCATAGTGGCGACGATGGCAGGGCTTTCTTAGGTGGGTAATGAGTCATTACTAATGACTCTATATAATACAACTAGGTTTGAAATAATTCTCCTGTCAGACAGCGTAATTAGATGCACTCGATTCATCAAACTTACATAATTAATGTTTTCAATTGTAATTTTGAGCTTAAAATTTATAAACCTAAGAAATTTCTGCTGTTATGTTGTTAGAGTGTGTTTTATACAAAGGGGACCAAATAGGTAAATTATACTCTACTACTATTCTAACTAATGAAGTGTAGAGCGTTCTCATACAATCTGATTTGAAATCAATTAAAGTTCTGCAAAGGGAGCCAAGCATCTTCAATGGTGATTTAATAGACCAAATGAAGTTTATAAGTTTAGGTATCTATCGAAATTTATATAATAATATAGTTGTTTTTAAACAGTATTTATTATCATTTCATTTTTAATGCTAAACCGCAGTCATTGGATATTACGAAAATATGTGTATTATTGTTGGAGTTAATTTGTTGGGTTACCCGAAGGATCAAATAACGGTCCCATCTTATCACATCAAATCACTCTTCGGTGAAAAATCACTTCGACAAGTTCATTCAATTAGCTCCGCAAAAATGAAAAGCGAAAAATATCCATAAATTATCACACAGTGCTTCATCAAAAGAAGCGTGCTCAAAAAAACAAGGAAGTCGGTTCATAAAATTACATGATTCTCAGATTACGGTGGAGCCTCCGTGCTAAGTATCCCTTTAGCCCGGGGGGTGGAGCGGATGGTGAACGGTGGGTGGTGATTGATGTCACCTTAATTAAGGTTGGGAGGTTGGAAGAGGTTTTTAAGGTTAAGCGGATACCTCTACACTGAAAATGTTACAAAGAGATATAAGATTACAAGTGCCCCGGTACTTTTCCAAGTAAAAAGCGAAAGCTGTGGACGCTTCCAGTCGACACTTATTAGATTAAAAGTTTCCTACATTCCTGTTTTTTAAGCTCGATGTTGAAGATTCAAATGATTAAGCAATTTTAACGTTAAATAAAATTCTGGATTTTCGCTGGGTGAAAAGTTTTAAATGTAGGTACCTACCGAGGATTGAAAATTAATGAGCAGCTCATCTTGAGGAAGTTGTGAAATTTAATCTCTGTGAAAGTTTTACTCTTACTAGCGATCTTTTTATTTATATATAGTAATATAAAAAAAGCATCCTCAAAAGGCAAAATTTCCAAAATATGTCATAAGATTTTTTTTTTAAATGTATTTTTTCTTTAGAATTAAATAATTGATTTTCAGTAGGTACTTAAATAGACTTATTAAGTGAGTTAAATGATGTTTTTTCTGTTATGTTACAGTTTGGTAATAAAAAATTTAAATTTATTAAGGTGGGACTAAAAATTTTCATTACTATGGCGACACCAAGCTACTCACTTTATCTTGGAAATTTGTTCTTTACATTAAAATTTGTTCACATTCGAGTTTAATAGTTAACATTAAAAAAAACGAGGCACCGATTATATTAACGTTTTTAAATCATAATTTTTATTCTGTGAATTAGTTTTTGTTTTATTTTTATATTACATCTAACGTATATCTCTATTTTGATGCATATTTCAAAATTACAAAAAATCCCCTTTCCATCTTCCTTGCAGAGCGTTAAATAATAATAATAAAAAAAAAAAAAAAAAAAAAATAAAATAAAAAAATAAATAAAAAAAAAGAATAAAAAAAATAAAAAATAAAAAAATAGTCTTAGAATATGATACAGAATCACTTCCTTCCGAAAGTACCACTAATTTCTGAAGTAAAGTATTGGTTAAAGTAAAAAAATATATGCAATTGAACAATTGTCCTTATTCAAACTTACTTTAATTTCTCTACCTTTTATTATGTAGTTTTAAAAAATTAATTGTAAATTCTCCATAAATTACCATAGAAAAGGGAGGGTAAAATTTTTACCTGCGAACTTTGAATACTTTTGGTAATAATATATGTATGTTTAAACATCGTTGAAAACCATAATAAATCTGTTAACTTCGATAATTCTTTGTACAATATGTTATAAGTTAAGTAAAAACTTGGAATGAAATACGGCTTACGTGCCAGAAGACGTAAAGAAAGCTAAGATCATATTTCGGGAGGAAGGAAATGGAGACCTTAATTTATTTTTCTTTTCTTTTCCGGATTCGGTTGTTACATTTATTGGCATTCGTAAAAAGTTGGGTTATTGAAAATTCCTAGGCCATATCCGATGGGATATACAATAAAGGTAATATGTTTGATTTTTATTCAACAGTAGTTTTTTCTAAAGGCACCTTCATATATAATTTATTATTATTGGTCCACGAAAATTTTTGGGGTTCGTATATCAACGCTACAAAAAAAATGTCTTTCGGTCAATTTTGTTTTGTTTTGTTAAATTTTAGATGTGTATACAACGAACTTTGTCATAATTTATACTTTATTGTATCAAATTGGTGTTGGCTAATATTAATTGGTCTCAATACGAGTACATAGAAAGGGGTGGGTTTACGGTAGGCACCTTCACTTACCTGTTGCTTATTTTATGAAAGGCTCTACCTCAATTAATGTAAACAAACACATCAAACATTTAAACAGTGCTTAAGGTAACCTTTACAAAAGGTTGCAAAGATAGGCGGGGTGACGCAATTTGTAAAGGATTCGCCAATTTAATAAAAGGTTTAGGGTTCATGTTTAGACAACAGCGTGCTGTTTGCCGAGATTTATTTGAATGAATATTGTTAATGTTACCAGACTAACTAATTAACCTAAAAAAATAAAGAACGATATTTGTGCAAATCATGTAGATCTAATAACATCTGTGTTCTGAAAATCAAACTGGCACGACAGCCTCGTAATTATTATGACTTTCCCAGGAAGCAAGAAAGCGTAACATTTCACTGACTCATTTAGAGCAATTATTGCTTGGGCTATCCTGACAAGACCAAAGATTTGCAAATTGTATTATAAATTGTACTTTTGAAGAATTAAATAGAATAATACTTTTATATCCAGAGGCATTGTGTATTTTTTTCTCACTTGGATCGGAGTGAACCCTTTGATTAGTACTTTGAGAAGGACCTTCGGCGTTTATCTCAGGCACTAAAATATTTATATCGGTTTGAACCGCTCTCCTATTAAATACCTAATAAAGGACTTCAGGCTTTAGTACGTTAAATAATTGATTTGTAAAAAAACCGACATAGGACTGAGTGCTATCGAAGCGACATGAGGAAAAACAAATGCGATTGAGAATATTAAACTCAGAGAGTGTAGATAAGGAAATGCATATGTAGGTGAGCTATTTTAAATCAATTTAAAATAACTACGATTTGCATACGTCAGTGTTTCACCATCCCTAACAGTTGAAGTATTTATAAACAAAACCTTTACACTCCTAAAACGAGGTTCCCGTAATATGAAGCTGCTACCCACTACTCTTTAGTATGCTGGGCGTGATATGTCTAATTTCATTAAAAGTAATTAATTTAAAATAAATATTTTAAAATTAATAAATGAATTTAAAAATATACTTAGTGTTCACCCCTTTATAAATATACATGAATATCTACATGTTTCGAAAGCGATGCTTTCATCGTCAGGAATATATGAATACATGAATATACGAATACTATGTATATTTTTAAATTAATTTATTAATAATGACGCCAAAAAGTGAATACCAATCATTTGAAGAAATGTATTTTAAAATTACTCGAAAAAAAATTAATAAACAATCTCACCTCTCCGTTGCAGAAGCAGTAGAGCGTGGCAACACAGAGACCCTGAAAAAGAAAGAAAACATGGCTCCATTATTTATTATTTATTCCAACTCATAACAAACAATGCTTCAGTTTCCCGAGACAGATGGCACCATAACTCCACGTAATAAAAGTAGGCTCTGCACAATATTATTATAGGTGCTCTGCTCTGTAGCGAGGCGCTGAACCTTCCCGAAATGTGTTTTAAAATTTCTGCTTTAATGGAGGCTATCTGAAGGAATCGAAATAAAACAGGTTTATTGAGCGTTTAATTGGTTTGTTTAATAGCTTCAGATTGGAAAGAGAAGAGATGCAATAATCAATATAAGATAATCCAGAATGTATCGATAATTCGAGATTAGAGCTACAGTGTAGTATTATCTTAAATCCTCTCTTTGCATAAATAAAGCGAGCATTCCACAAGGATCAAACATGAGTCCACCTGTGTCATTAAATATATAATATTTCTCCTTTATTCATACGGTAACTGAAGAAGCTTCAAGTTCAAAATCTGATATATAATCATAAACACTTTTTATCATTAATTACCACTCTGTACATTGTGTTTTTTTGATAAAGTTAGGATCAGTGTTCAAAAAATTCAAAATATTTTTAATGCATGTAATCGACGTTTATTGAAATCAGGTAGTACAGTTTCATACAATGCGGGCTTAAATATAAGTACAATATCTCTTCTCTTCTTCTTTATATGAAAATGAATGTCTGTCTGTTTGTCCTCGATTTTCTCAAAAATTACTTCACCGGTTTCGCTGAAAATAGTACAGTTTGTTCTTATTAGTTCCATAGAGGTTTAAAGAGTAGTTTGAATGAAATCCAATATACTCGTAACTGTTGCTATAACGTTTAATCAGTATGAAAAACATTTATTTATTTATTGATTCACGCCTAGAAGGCTTTTACATGTTGATACATTTATCACATAGTTTTACAAGGGAATACAATAATTTACACATAAAATAATAAATAGGTGTAAAAGAAGTAAGTAGATACAATACAACAGTATGTAGTTACAGCGTAATTATCACAATGAATAATAGTTTATCCTGTGGTTCCATTATAACAGCAGGTTGTACAAAAGAGTATAAGAAGTAGTTTAGTGCATAATATAATAACATAAGTATAAAAGAAGTGAGAAGGTAGATACTATGTAAGTAGCTAGTTTCAGCGCAATAGATAGGTAATAAAGGCAGTAGAATTATAATTACTATGACGTTGTAAAATATGAACAGTATATAATATACGTGTTTATAAAACAGCAAGCCTTTATTATACCTGTTTGGGTATTTTGCAGAAACATAACATAATAAAAATTGCAATAAAAAACGATGCAGATGAAAAAAAAAACTTAATAACTTTAATAAAAACATTAAAATAAACTGATTTTTAGCTTGGACACAGTGTTGTAACGGTAAACATCAATTGAACTGAACTCATTACCAAGTCTGTGCAATCTATGAATGGGAGAGTTCTCGAAATAATTATTTGAAGACGCTGGATTCTTATACAGAGCCGTATGTCTCGTGTTTCGGCTGGGTACATGCAGGGTAATAAGGCTCGTTAAATCCAGGGCGTCCAATCTGCCATTTGCTATTTTGAAGAGACTTTTGCGCCTAGATGATAAATCGCTTAGGTTAAGTAGCTTCATCAAAAATGTATAATTAAGATTTTCGATTGGAATACCTAACTTGTAATTAATAAATCGAAGAAATTTATGCTGCACTCTCTCAATTTTTTGTTGGTGAATCTTATAAAATGGAGCCCAGATTGTCGAATTATACTCCAAATTGCTTCTAACCAATCCAGTGAACAGTAATTTAAAGGAGTTAATTAATTTGAAATCTTTGACTGTTCTCAAAATAAATCCCAAACATTTCATGGCCTTATTAGTTATTTCATTAATGTGGGGAATAAAAGTTAGTTTGCTGTCAAAAATTATACCAAGGTCTTTTATTTGCTCAAACCTTTTTAGGTGAATGTTGTTAATGATATATTGATACGTGAGGGGATTTTTAATTCGAGCAAAAGTTATAGTTAGACATTTTTCAATATTGAGAAACAGTCATGTTGTATGAGGTTAGCCTATAGATATACCACTCTGGTTAGCCACCGATTA
>JAHDVE020011637.1:0-92653 GCA_022606495.2 Halesus radiatus
TGGAAGATGAATGACAGGATGACAGTCAGGAAGGAATAAATCATCACACCAATGGGTAGACTGGGTAATTAAAAAAGAATAATACAAAGTATACTGATATCCCGAGTTTGGGGTAATGAGAATTAAATTACATGCCGCTGGCATTAGAACTTTTCCAGTAGCGACGGAGTCGAATTTTTAATTAAAAAGTTACATACCTACCTAAAATAATTGAACTGTATAGCCCTTCCAAGTCTCCAAGGCACGATGATTTGCCGACCAGACAGCACCGGGGGTATATTAAGTCATTTGACGTGTCGGCGTCGGATGTAGCAAGCCTAGCCCATTTATCCCCCCATTAGAAACACGACTCGCGACTTGATTCCGATACGCAATCATCATTTCGCTATTCGAGTAACGATGATCATCGGATATATCTCAGTATCGGATATTTAATACGTCTGCTATTCGAGTAGTACTGGGTTTGAAGTATCAGTATTCAGTATCGCCCTGCTCCAATTTACTGCGGAACTCATATCTTTGGTCCGGAAGAAAGTCGTCAAAAATCTTTATATCAAGTGATTTTTTTTCATGGAATGCCGAAGAAGCGTTTTCTATAGTTAGGTTTTCAAAATAAAACGATACAACTACTGTTCTCTGGTCATCTCTGGCGACCACATTTTGAACAGGGTTTATATGTTTTTTCCAGTTTGTTGTCTTTCTTATAATTATACATCAATATTATAATCAATTACAATGGTATAACGTGTTGCTTTTGGACTAAATAGAAAATTAATTTAATTATTATTATTTTTATTTGTTTAATTTTTTAATGAAATATATGGGTACATACATTGTAACAATACAGTTTACGTTTTATTAGTTTATTTTAATACTTATCTTCCATTAAAAGCATTTGCTGGTGGGTGGAGGAATAAAATAAAAATAAAAAGTTTTTTGTTTACACCACTGGTTAATATAAAAATATCAACATGTTTCGAAATCGAAGCTTTCCTTATCGGGATACACAGTATACTAAAAAACAATGACAAGTATAGAGACAAATGATAAACATAGAAAAATAATAATGTAAGAATACACAAATTACAAATTCTTAAATTATATTTTTTTCTATGTTTATCATTTGTTTTTTTTTTATATACATAACACTTTTTAATTTACATTAAAAAAAATTATGTGAATTGCACGTAATTCTAAGGCATTTTTTTTTTAAATTTTGAAAAAATTACATGCAAATGCAACTATTTTACAATTAGATAAATTTGAAATTTCAGAAATTTGCACATGCATTAATAGTCAATTAATTATTATTAATAATCAAATAATTATTAATAGTTACGTCTCAATTTTTTTTCTCATTTATAACTACATTTATAATGTTATTAATATAAATATAAAAATGATTTATTTCATACTTTAAAATCATTTTTTATTTTTTCAATTATTTTAACATTTTTTTATTAATTACCTGCCTGCTTTCATTCTTTATTTTAAATTTGTTCCATTTTCTAATTATTTGCCTATACTTGTAATAAAAAGACCTTACATGGTAAATATACTATCACTGGATGTCACTTAAGCAATAGTAGCGCCGCGTAGTAGTGAATAAGTCAGTTGATCGGTATCTAGGTCACGTGAGCACCAAAATCGCGCGTTTATTGTTATCAGAATTGCACGTAGGTATGTTCTAATCGAATAACCGCTATGTTTAAAAAAAAACTGCTGCTTGAATTACTCGCGGCGAATACATTATCACACGAAACGATTTCATCGCTACTTTTCGAGGCTTTGTGGCTTCGAATAATTGCTGTAATGTTTTTCAAGGATTTTTGTAAAAAAAGGCATATCGGTATTAGAATAAACTCGGTATATCTTATATTGTAAATGGTTTAACCATAGTTTAATTAAAATATTTTATACATATCGTATTGTAATTTTTTTTATACAGTGCCAAGGAACATTTCTCCCTCTTCTTGTATGAGCTGTGATTAGAGGTGCATAGATGTGGAGATAATCTCCTCTACCCAGTGAGCGGGCTGCCTATTGCTACTGTAGGGCTTTTTTAATTTGTTTCAAAGAATTGTAAACTGTGTTTTATGTGCTAGCGGCACTTGCTGAAAGTAATCTTATATTTAGCCCGCTCACTAAGGTAATGGAGGGTATAAGATAGAATTTCTGCGGAGATGGAGAGGATCGGTGCTGGGTTTCCAGGGGCCGGGGTTGGAGATAGAGGGATTCGAGTTCGATTCTAAGTTGGAGTAAAATGTTTCGGCTAAATCTATTACATCTTTTAGAAGTGGAGGAATTTTCGAGCTCGTGTTAATAATGCTATTTCCGATAAACCGGGGACTTCAGGGAGCAATGCATTCTAGCATGATTCATATTATTACTATTTTTATAATGATGTTTCATGAATTCAAAACAGTTTGCTTCTTCTCATCTATATATATAAAAATCGAGGTAAGTTTGTTTGTTCGTCCTCGATTTTCTCAAAAATTACTTTTCGACCTTTTTCGTTGAAAATAACACAGTTTGTTTTTATTAGTGCCGGGAAGGTTTAGAAAGCAGTTTGAATGAAATCCAAAACTGTTAGCCCATAGATATAACACTCTGGTTAGCCACAGATTGCATATTCAATAGAAGGTTTTTCTTAGTAGAATATTTTCAAAATGGAAAACACGAGTAGGTACCTACTTAAGAACTTTATGATTTAGATATATTTTGAAAAAATAAACGTTTGGAATGAAATAAAATATTCAAATGAATGTTTCTTTATTTGGAAATAGTTACTTTCACTGTCAAATCAATTATGGCACCCTAATGACAAGCGAGAATTCACAACTTCATAACTTTATTCCAAAAAAAAAATCCCGAGCTGTGATTTAGTGCCTAAAAATAAACATGATTTTAAATCTGGTCTGAGAAAGCGCTTAGGCCTTCATGGATTTTATACACGATTTTACACCTGAAAAGATACAGAACACGTGTAGCAGGTGTACTGTATACACGTGTACTGCAAACCCGACAAAATCTAGAGAACACAACCCCCCAGGCACGTTTTGACGATTAAAGTAAAGTTCACTGGTGTTCTTCAGAGGTAAAGATAATATTGTATGACTACATAAAATCTGTAGGAATCTCCGTACTATCTGAAATAAATTTGAAAAGCTTGGGTTAGATTCAATGGTTTAATCTTATATTTTCTAAACATGTTTATTTAGTTGATATTCTCTTCTTTTCCAATTTTTTATCGACGACATCCGCAGGAGAGCGTTATGCTTCGGTCCTGGATCTGGAAGTCACGGGTTCAAATCCCAGCGAGGCCAAATTGTGAAATTATTGATATGATGCCTACTCCCAGCAGTGGCGTGCAGTCCATAAAGACTGGAATGCTGTGCCTACCCTAAGAAAAGAAACGAATCACGAAGATGAAAAAAATATATTGTAGTAAAATACATGCGACAATTTTTTTTAGCAATGTTTAAAAACTTATATTCTCATTTATTCAGTCGGTCAGAGTAATCAGCGGAAACCGATAAAAAAGGATATTTTCAAATGATCAATTCACAATTCATACCCAAACTTGTAAAACTACATAGCTTGCCTTTGGTCAAAGATTAATGCACGTCACTGACTCTCTAATGAGTGGTTGTGCAGTGAACTATCAAAGAAAAACTACAGGTAATAAGACTCAGTTAGATTATAATATTACAACAGTTTGAGCAGCGCACCACTACTCCATAGTATTTACCAGTACTAATTCCGAAACAGCACGCCACAACTCCACAGTAAGAAAATCCGCTAATAGGAATACAACGCGATCCAAATTCCGGAATGCACATATGTAGCTAAAAAACTTACGGAATATTTCATACAACATAAATACTGTTTCAAACGGCTCTGGAACGTACGTCAAAGCCGAAATTCCCTATTTCGGTGGGCAGCGCTAGGGCAAATACATTTGAAATAAAAACATGTTTCGTATGTTTTTTTTCTATTTTGTTAATGAAATTATTGTTTTAGTGTTCCAAAGTTTTGGTTTTTTCCAATTTTGTAAATGTTATTTTGTGATGAGATTCAATTTAAATATGGCTTTTTTGTTATTGTTTTTATAGAAAAGACATTTGAAATGTTTTGTATTATAAGAAAAAAAAAATATTTTTTTAAATCTTCTCCGCCTTTTACTTGTTTTTTTTGTTGCAAAGTAAATCCCATCACAAATACGTATTTATGCTTTTTTTCGTGTTACGTAAAAATTGTATAGTAAAATAAGTCTTCGTATGCAACCGCCATTTAAAAAGTCTGCACCCCTGCTTTGGATTAACACTGTTTATTAAATGACTGTATATAAAGTTTTGCATGCAGAGGACATAATTAATGGAAACACTACGCATTGCATGGTCCATATTGGAACCTTCCAATAAAGAACTCCAAACCTATTTTTTTTTCAATAATGACGTTGAAACAAAATACCAGTATATTTAGTTTTTTTTTTTTTTCTAAAGTTAGTTTTCGCAGTTAAAATAATTTTCAAAATTAAAATTTTGCAAAGTATGCAAAAAACGCTCCAAATATATGGCCGGTCAGTTTTGCTTAGTTTTGAGATTAGGATGTCAAATGTCAAAATAAGGATGAGCTGTACCATACATAATTTTATATTCTATTCATAGTAAACCATAACTTAACATGAGTAAGAAAATTATGTACCTCCTTAAAAACTCAAAGAATAGTGTTGAGCATTAATAATAATAATAATAGTTGGATGACTTGTATAGCGCCGTTTTTGTGAAAAATCACCTCAAGGGCGCTATCATAATATTATCATAATATCCTTATTGATAATTGGTTTGCTCATGAATACTCTAATTTCTTTAATTAATATTTTTTCATACTGAACAATTATAGAGCTTAAAGTCACCTAAATTAAGTTTAAATTTCACCGAAACTAAAAAAAAATACATATTTTAAATACAAAACAAAATCGCCAAATTAAAATGTCCATACTAATCCAAAAACAGAATGCGCACGTGACGTGAGATGTTCCAAATTCAATGGTACCAACAAAACAAGGTGTTCGATGAGATGATTATTTATTCACTTTTGAATAATGATTTATAAATTCTACGTATAATTATATATAATATTCCGAATCGGCGTTTGCTGATCCATATGAATATATATTTTTAAAGCCATTATATATTTCACTGGAGTTCCTTATTGTTCGGAATCACTCCCACGATGGCATTATTTGGGGTATGTTGTGAGGCTGAAGGGAGTAAGGAAGGGAGATATGGGAAAGAGGAAGGTTGCAAATTGCATAGCTAGTCAGATCTCGTCACCAAACAAAGCTTCTCAAAATGATTCCATATAATTGGCAAGTACCTACCAATCCATACATTATTTTGCGTTCAATCACAGTTTCTAAAAACACCGAGAAATTAAAATCTCTCTCTAAGAACCACATAATTTGATGTTTGAACCCTAATATTTTGACAAAATATCTCTCATGGAAACGAGGGTAAGAACGGTAAGAGGTGATGACGTCACGAGATGTGACGTGAATGGTAAATGACAGACTGTTATGTTAGAGAGGACACCCTTTCAAAATTCATACCATTCCCTCTGGTAGGTACTTGTACGCGTTTTGTTATATAATAGGGCATACCTATTTACTCATTCCATGGTTATATGGAAATCATTGATTCGTTCTGTGAACTTATTCATTCAACTATTATAGAATTTGGGAAGAGGATTAATGTCTCTGTAATAGGTCACCCCGAGTGGTTCGCTCCGTCAGGTGACTTAGCAGGGGTGGCTAGACTCATGAGTGAGGTTTAGTTTCCAGGTCTTGGCGGTGGATGGTTCTGCCCACTAAATTGCGTTGTGGGCCGGATCGGGAGAGGCCGGTTTAAGGGAGACTACAGCCGGACTCTCTCGATACATACTAAAATTTGAAGGTTTGAATAATACGTCCATCACTCCTGGACACACTGATCTCCCATCTCATGTATTTGTCCTTCCTAGAACTTCCTCTCCTTCATTTTCTTAAAAAATTCTCTACGCAACATCCCCTAAGGTGATATAGGCCCTGAGGGAAATTATTTTCCTAAGGGCATACAGTGAAGATTCAATGTAAATAAAGCACTGCTGTTAAAATTTTTGAAAAAAAATACCCTCAAGATATAAATCAATTTGAAAATATTCGCAGATATCTAGGAAATTTTCTTTTTCTTTGATGTTAAAGTATGTATTTTTTTAATCAAGCAATCAAATTGTGGTTTGACATCATATCAGATAATTAAAAATAAATTCTTATTCGATGGTATTCTAGTAAACAATAACATTACTCAAAATTACCAGTGGCGTGGGATTTTATTTATGAACAAGCAGTCTGTCAATCTGCGAATCCTTCCACATCCTATCAATTATTAACTTCCTATACCTCTGCTATATTGCCTCAGTCATATAATTATGTAATCAAGTATTCTATATTCCACTAATAATGGCTATGTCTTGTATAAATCATTACAGGCTTCTCTAATTGACTTCATGTCCCCATTATACTATTGAATTTATTATTTATTTGTAATAATAAATATTATTGTTGTGTCCCTCTTACACAAAATACTTTTCATTTGTTATAATTATCTCCATCTAATATTTCATTCTCTTTTTTTTTAATAATCTTACTCTCTTGTTTTCTGTAACTATATAAATAACTCTGTTTTATTCTTTAGTTATTATATTTGCCCTGACGTAGCTTGATCAAAGCGAAACCAGTTGACGTAAAAATAAAATAAATTCGTTGTCTATAACAAAGTGTCTGTTTTATTTAATATGTATTTTTGATATTTTTTGATCATGTCATAGGAAGCTAAAAAGGCATCCATCACTTGTTTAAAGTTGAAACACAAAATCCTGACCTCACGTAAAACTCTGTCGCCGCACCGTATGCAAAGTCTCTGTTGAGCTTGAATTTTGTAATAAAACTACTGTCACAAACCCATACACCCTCATACAATAACATACTTTATCATTTGTGAGTTTTTTTTAAATAGTCGCTCAAATCGGTCTGTGACGTATACATTTTTTTATGTATTCATATAACTGATTAAATGGTCAACAATAAAGTCCGCTGAAGTTCCTATCTAAAATATCTCAACCTCTGTTTTGTGTTTGAAAAATAATCTGGGTAAAGTTAGCCACTCTGTTGATGCAAACTTGCTGGGAGGCAATTTTTCTCGATGTATCCCAATAAAAGTCAACAAGCAATGCTTCTTGCGATCTTTTGTCCGCGAGATAATGCACTTTCTTTTTGATAAATATTTTCGGAAACCAATTTATTTTGGTTCGGGCGTCATCTTTAAGGTGCACGTGCTCTGTCTATATATTGTTTGTTAATGACCACACCGAAAAAAATGTTGCAACGTGAGTCCATTGTAAGATTCTTTGGATCATATTAATAGTATTATCACAGTGAATGAATTCCAGATGACAGAACATCAAATCATGACCAGGTGGAAGTGGCTCAGAGGCAGACCAAGAATAGACTGCGTGGAAAAAGATTGGTGTAGGACGCGAAGGACTGATGACTGGAGATGAATGGGGAGCTGCAGCCAGTGGAAATAATTTGCAGAGGGGGCCAAATTACCCTCTAGGACTTATTGTATATCACCTTGCCGATGTAGGTGATACGGTTTTAAGATTTTGAGTGCTTTTTCATTGGGACGTAGAAAAGGTTTTCTCTTTTTTTGTTAAGGTTGTGGTTTCGACGTTTGCTTTGCTGAACCAATTTATTAACTTCTTTGTAGATTAACTTTACTATCCAAACATTAATACCAAATCAGTCACATTGACCAAGTTTATTGAATGTTTGTCACAGGCAAACGAAATAAGAAAACCGTACTAATAATAATAGAGTGAGTGATTCAGGGAAATACTTTGACAGGGTTAATCCACTAAATGCCAAACAAATCCAGAGGTCGCTTTTCAGAATAATGTCCTATTTTTGGTTTGACGAGGGTTGACGGCGACAAACAAATAATTCAAATTCAGAACTGTACATTGACAGAATAATGTTCAAAGTTTTTTTTTTTAACTTATTTAAATATATTTTTATAGTTTTATGAGAAGCAAGTAAAACAAACTACGAAAAAAAAGTCTAACTTTTGAAATTTTAATTATTTTCTTATAATGTTTTTTTTGTTACTTTTACTTTTTATGGTCCTCAGTCTATATACGTTCCATCTATTGAAGATATAAACTGATGCACTCGTGTCATGGGCATGTTCGTCTGCCCGGAGTTAGCTCAACTTGTCCTTACTTCTGGTGAAATTAATGTTCCCGTTGCCAAGAGAGACAGTCAACATCTCTTTAATTAAAATCCTCCATGCATTATTTTAAATACAGACTTTATAATATTTCTATTTTTAAAACTGATAATGCATGGTGGAGTTCCATTATAATAATATAATAAAACACATATAAAACTTATTTCCACTTTAATTTTATTTTACCGTAACCAGTTTCAGCTTGTTAAAGCCATCTTCAGATTGGTACAAATTATTCTTAATCTACCGTTTATATGCGCAACATATGGGGGAGAAGAGAGAATCCCTTGTAGTCTCTCTCCCCCTCCTCCCCCATATGATGGCTTTAACAAGCTGAAACCGGTTACGGTAAAATAAAATAAAAGTGGAAATAAGTTTTATACAATTATGTGTGTTTTATTATATTAGAGACTTTATGTTTTGGTATGTTTTGTATTCATACAAAACCTATAAACACATCATTTACAATTTAAAAAAATAAACTTAAGTACTATATTATAACAGATATATATATTCAATGTGTATAATAATAATTGACTGATTTGTATAGCGTTGTTTTTTGTCAAATATCACCTAAAGGGCGCCGTTTGTATCATTCCTGTGTTGGGTGATGAGCGCTGTCTCACTTGCTTGCGCTATTATCAAAGCTGCGTAAGGGGGTAAGGTAATCGGCCGCCAATCCGCCAGCAGGTAGCAAATATTTGTTCACGCGATAAATCAGTTTGTAACGTAGCCGCTGGCCGAAAGCCACATTCGTTGATAAATGTGGAACAAGCCAAAATAAGAATTTAAAATAAAATGTATAAATAAATTAAAAAAATTGTATCATTTTGATAAAATGCGTGAGGTAACTGAGTCACCCCTCATGGGAATCCAAATTTCGTTTAGCATGTTGGCATGCCGAAGATTAATCAAACATTATCAAATGTCGCTATTCTTTCTTGAAAATTCAATTTAATACTATTTTATGATGGTATCTATAGCCTAGGGGCCTAGGGTTTGTATGGTATTATGTAAATTAGCTGTCGTTGGTCATATCAGTTTTCTTTCAAATTGGTATATCACACTTCTAGAGGTTATCTGGTCAGTGGTTTCCAACATATAGATATAAATAATAATAATTATGAAGATAGTTGCCAATAATATGGGATTGAAAATGGAGAATAATATTGACAAATCTTCAATTTGAGATATGATATCGAGGAAGATGATATAAATTGAACTGGTTTCATAAGCTAAGTTGGTTAAGCAGTTGCCCCGGATAGGCAGAGGTCCTGGGTTCAGATGCTAGTGAAATCTTTTTATTTTCTGTCGTTTTTTTTCCATTTTCGTGTTTCATTTAGATTATGTTAATATTATTTCTTACAATAATTAAATATAGACAACATTTTACTTCAATCTCCAAATCAATCTCAAAATGCCTTGTATTTCCCCACTTACGTTCCATATTCTCAAACAAAGTTTTCGATAATAATTGAAGGATACAGTAATTTCCATAGTCCAGTTGTGTAAAGGATCACCTCATGTGCACTTTACACTAACTAGCCTAACTTAATTATTTTTTTGTAAGTATGACCAACATTCCTGTGTTACCAATAAACTGATAATATTTGAACATCTACTACCATTACAGTAAGTTTAATTACGGTTACTGTCGTAATGGAGGACTTAGCCAGCCAAGGAATTGAACTCACGACGCCTGGGTGAGGCCCAGACCCTATGCCAACTCAGCCACTGACCGGTCTATGATACTATATGTATGCAAATTAAATCTATGACTTCAAATATTCATGAGCAAAAGACACTCTTACATGAACATTTCAGAAAATTTTATAACATTCGGAATAAACTGGAGATATAAATAATCAAGTGTAAACAAATTAGTAAGAAAATATACGCAAAAAAACCTTATCTATAATTTGATGATAAATACATTTGCCTGTCAATACCTGTCTGGTTTTATTTTTGTTTAATATTATTTAGAGATATCTAGAAAATATTGCGATGTTTATTAAGCCACGTCTCCTGCGAATGTTTTGTCGAAAGATTACACAAAAAACCACATACAAAAATATTTATTTTCATACACATTCCGTCTCATGCTAAAATGTTGTGTTTCAGTTAAAAACTAAACATTTTGTTTATTCGACAAGATGAGTTCTCGAATAATCTTTTGAATGTACTGCACATTTTTATAGGTTGGAATAAAATATCATCTTTTGTTTATTGTTTGGATAAAAAACAATATAAATGTGAATGATTGTAAAAATAATCACATTTTTTTAATATATCAATGAATGTGTTTATCACAATGCGTTCTTTAAAAAGTTCTTAATATGAGGGCTGTAATGCTATTAGAAATAGCAGACAAAATAACAGAATATGTAACCGTTAAATAAATTATTATTATTGCTGATACATAAACAAACTTCTTATAATGATATACTATAATTTGACTCTGTACACATAACCTAAAAAAATCCGTCCGATTTATTCTGTGATTGATGAAGTATCATCGGACGGGACGCATAGATAGAAACGGACCGTGCGGCGAATTTGTTTGGCAATATGCACAAGGTTGCAAACTTACACCGGCACTGGTCAGGTACCGTCAAGAAAATCGCAATATGCAAACTGGGAGTATAGTTAGAGCCGGCCAGGCTGGCAGCGGGAAGAAGTGTCGCTTCAAAATTCAAAAAGCCCGCCTTGACCTTTACAATCCCCATATTCCTTTACAATCCAAATCCTCAATAAAAAAGACCTTCACCAAACTACGTCCTCAATATCCCATCAAAATATACCACCCACGGATAAAGACATTTTAAGTAGTACGCCATTAAACTCCCTACCTCGTTGAAAGAACCCACAGAGAATACGACAAGCAAATATAACGTTTCGGTCTGGATAAAAACAAAAGGTACCTACAGATTTTTTACCAAAACTTAATAATACCAAATCATACAAACCTGAAAAATATCATTTACAAAAACATACAAAAAAATATCTATTTTTTAATACTCACTTTTAATTCTCAATTTTGGAACAACTTATTAATGATTATAAACCTCATTGTAATATATTATTTACATAATGTTTTATTGTTTCGTGAACACCTCACTGGCTGAGGTGTTCAAGTGTTTTTTTTATTATTAATTCAGTATTGTAATTGTATGTGCTGTGAATTACTTATATAATTGTGGTAAAGAATAATTATTAAGTCAATATAAGTTTTTTTTTTAATACTTAAGTTAATATTAACAACTCTCAAAATGAAACATGAAACTGAATAGAAACAGAAAAACGTTACGGTAGCAGTGTCTCAACTGCTACCGTTACCTTTATTTTATTTTTCATGTTTAATTTTGAAAGTTGTTTATTTTATTAATTGTTTTTGTATTTAATTCGTAGTACTCCGTTTATATATTTTATTCTTATTTAATGTAAGTCAAATTTAATAATATCATTATAAAGTTCTGCAAGAATTTTTAATTTTTGGTTTTTATTATTGTCACAATTGTTTCAGCGTTCAAGGTCATTTTGAAACTGCGATTAATTCACATTGTGACGACTTATAAATGTTTATTTTATCTTCAATGAAAAATAAAAAACATTCCTCTAACCATTATAGCAGGTGTTGCTTGTGCAATGCTTGGGTGTGAACCAGATGCATTTGTCAAATTAGTCACTAACTGGTCTAAGAACTGGTTTGCGGTAATTCATTTAAACGCTCACCTCACACTCCACAATGGTGCCCCCTTTCATTGTACTATAATCAAAGTTGTTATTGTAAGTAACATACGAGCACAATACTTTCATTAAATAAAAAGAACACTTTGTTTTGAACCACTATTTTATTTTTAATTTGTTACCAACCGGTTTCGCTTATCCCGAGCTTCATCAGGGTAAAATTTAAAACTGAGCACAAACATATAGAATAAAAATATAATATACAGGTCAGACATAATACAAAATAGGACAAAGGAGAGAGACATAATATAAAATGAAAAAATAGAGCAGTGAGACAAAGGTATGTTTATGTTTGATAGAATGGGATAACATATAAAAAAGAAAGAGACAGAACGTCAAAGGAGGGGGGATTAAGGACCCGCATTAATCTCCGAGGATTTAGATTTAGGCAAGAGGTCTGTCTAGCATCGGCTCTGAATTCCGACTAACCGCTGTTGAAAGGCAGATATGATCATTCGAAAGATAGAAAGAGCGCGCCAATATGAAGAGCGTTTAGAATAAATGGGCGTAAGTGACAATTCTAAAAATATTAATAAAATACGACATATTTAAGATATATCAAAAATCTCAAGACGAATGTCTTAAGTAGCATTCAAAGAAACACGATGATTTTTTTTAAACCCATAACATGTTAAATAACAAACAAAACCCTTTTTTTAATTTTTGGAGTATAGCTTACGATTTTTTTCTATCGAGGGAATTTCGTATAATTACATTTTCAGCCCGTTGACTGATTAGAGATTATCTTCAAAAATAAAAATATATTCTTTTTTAAGTACACAAAACCTCCGGTTTTTAAGAGATATTTGTAATATATCCATAGAAATACTGTTTTGCAGAGTCTTAGAGGAACTGGGAAATTTTGAATTAACGGGAAATATATCTAATATATGACTGTAAGAGAAGTTACGTTGATTAGAATATTACTACCCGTTCCTAAATTATATAATCTAATGCCAAAACATTTTTGTTTAGAATATTTGCGCCGGTCCTATGATTATATTACGAGGATGATATTTTTCATTTAGACGGTTCTCGAATTCCAATTTAAACATCTAAAATATATTTTTATTTTAAATTCTTTCACTTTTATATAAATATATTTAATTCTAATTTCAATTATCTTAGCACAATCCTATTCCAGTCCCAAGTATTTGTATACGAAGTACGTTAAATACAGTGTTTTTGTTTTTTATTCACTTCCATTCCTCTCGACTATCTGTGATGTTTTTATTAATTATTTTCTGTGTCATATTCTACACGAGCAGTGGGAAATATGATAGGAAGTATTAATTTCATACCGACAAAAGAATCCACTCATAGAAGTTGAAAAGTGCACGCTCTGGTGAGGGCGAATGTGAAGTATTAAATATCACCTCTTGAAATGTGAAGGAAAATCACTATATTTATTGTACTCACACTGTTTTGTTCTCAGATGTGATTATTTATTTCGAATAATGATGCCAATGCTATTTCTAACTGCCAATTTTTATTTTACCTCGATGTTCAATTTTGAATGTCGTAGAATCTGATATATAAATTTGGAATGCATGAATGTTTTTGTGGTTTTTAACAGTAACAATGTGATATACTACAACTTGACCTTCTAAGTCACGAGAGATTAAAAAAAGTATAAAAAATGTGGACGACCCATGAATACTGGGAGCAAGTGAATGAGTTTGTGTATTTGGGAAGTATGTTTACGAGAGATGTAATGGTTGATACGGATTTGAGATGGCTTTAGAGAAAGGGGTTGAAAGAGGTTGGAGTAGGGGTAGGATTAGGGGTAGGAGTAGGGGTAGGGGTAATTGTATGGGTAGGGTCGGGGTAGGGGTAAGGGTAGGGGTAAGGGTGGGGGTAGGGGTAGGGGTGTGGGTAGGGGTAGGGTAGGGGTAGGGTTAAGGGTAGGGGTAGGTATGGGGGTGGGGGTAGAGGTAAGGTTAGGGATAGGGATAGGGGTAGGGGTAGGGGTAGGGGTAGGGGTAAGGATAGGGGTAGGGGTAGGAGTAGGGGTAGAGGTAGGGGTATGCAAATTATTTCCACCTTTAAATTAAACCTAATTTACTAAATTCACAACTTCAAAACTTTTCTCCAAACCATTCATAGCCCCGAGCAAGGCCGGGTATACGTCAACTAGTAATGCGTATAAAAAGCTTTGTGGTTAGTATACCACACAAAAGTTCCATTGCTTGAAGCCTAGGGACTATCGGATGAGGAAATGTGTGCTTTATAATAATGTGGGGTAGTAATAAAGAAGTGAGATGGATGAAGGGATTGTTAGACAGTGGTTTTGGGTTTGTAGGTAGCTTTTGTGTTTTGTGTTATTTTCTAAGGCACAACCCTACATATTTAACAAATGTAAGTGTTGAAAATTAGGACAAAGAAATAACATACCTACCAATATATAATTAGCTCTATTACCCATCTTTACCCAAGATTCCGACATCCATTTTTAATTAACATTTGAAAAATGTGTCATTTGGTTTTTTTTTTGACACTCAAATATTTATTTCATATCTCTATGCATAATGATGGAAATTACTTTGTTAGCTCAAAATATTTGCATTTGCCTAGAAGTTCCAGACATTGAAAACTGTGAAATTTTCATGACGCCGGAACTGACCTTAAAAGAATGCTTTGAAGAAACATTTTAGTTAAGATTTAGTTAAGATTTGACTAAAGTAAATATGCATTTAAAGATATATTTATTTAATATTTTGATTACTGGTTATTGCAATCAAGTAAAATATATAAAAAAGAGATTTCTTACAATCAAACTGAATATATTCAGTTTTTTAAGACATATATAAAATACAAAAAAAAAATAATAACCTCAATAAAAAAAAAAAAGTGCCATTTTTGGCGGAGGATTAATACATGCGTGTCGTGATTTTTATGATCCAGAACAAAAAGATTATCAATTATTTTTATAAACAATAATTATTAGCCTGAAACACTCATCCAAATTGAAAAAAAACCTTCCGAGAAAAGATAAATGTCGCCGACAGGACTCGAACCTGCACCCTCTGATTGCCGGTCATTGAGGGATTTAGCCGTTACCAGCCTTTCTCATACTAATAAAGTTGGTTGTTTACAGGTGAAATATAATAAAAACAGTAATTATTGAATGAAACACTAGTATATATTGATTAATTTGGCGGGTTTGCGATAAGCCGACGTAGCTCAACGGTAGAGCATCTGACCGGACATCAGAAGGGTGCAGGTTCGAGTCCTGTCGGCGACATTTATCTTTCTCGGAAGGTTTTTTTTTCAATTTTGATGAGTGTTTCAGGCTAATAATTATTGTTTATAAAAATAATTGTTACCCTTTGCGCTATGCACAAAAATCTTGTCTTAAAAAAACTTTAGTTTATCAATTAATAAAAAGATTATCGCTCAAAGTATTTATACTAAATATATTTGCATAAAAAAAAACAGCAATTCGACTGTAATAATTAATATCACAAATTTTTAGTCCTGGTAAGTCTTAAAAATCGAAATTAAGTTTCCATCACGCGATGGCCCAGATATACAGGTTTCAACCGAACCTTATTCATATTTCTACAAGTTTTGTTAATTGTTTATTTGGTGATTGTTCATGGTTCTCACCTTGGCCTCTTTTAAAAGCATCAAACCTTGCCATGCAACCAGTCTTTGGCATCATCAAGTTACTGGTTTTCTTCATATGGTTATAATTATAAGATTTTTAAACACACCTCTTTTTTAAATGAAATGATTAACGCACCCAGGCCCGAAATAACCAAAGTTAATGTCTTATTAGGTACATAATTAAATTATAACTACGTAGTTCTTATCCATGAAAAACCAGTCGAATTTTACATTTCGTTTTAAAGAAATAATGCGAAATATTTTAAATTTATATTGTTTAATGTGAATTTGATTTTATTTGTTTTTATTTACATATTAGTTTTTAATAAATCAAATGATTTTTATGGAGCCGTTTTCGGGGAAATAAAACCTCAAGGATGTTAAGTTAACATAAGTGTGTAGGTAACTTCGAGAGATTAGTTCCTATTATGTTTTAGTTAGTGGAGAATATATGACGCAAATGTGAATGGCACGATCAAGTGAATCAAATACTTGTGTCGGGCTATGTCAGAAGTCGGAATAACAGAAGAGAATGTATGAGACGTTGTATGAAAGTGAATGAAGTAAGAAGTGTATGCCAAGATCGAGTTGTTTGGCGGTCCGTCCTCTCTGCCTACCCCTGCGGGGAAATGGTTAGTTAGTTAGTTAGTTAATGTTTTAGTTTATGATAACCTCAAGGGTTAGGTGAGGTTAGTTTGGGTTTGGTTTGATTTGGTTTGGTTTAGTTTAGTTTGATTTGGTTTAGTTTATTTTGGTTTGGTTTAGTTTGGTTTAGTTTAGTTTGATTTGATTTAGTTTATTTTGTTTTGGTTTGGTTATGTTAGGTTAGGTTAGGTTAGGTTAGGTTTGGTTACGTTAGCTTAGGCTAATAATAATGTATTTTAATCACCTACGTTGGGTGAAGCGACCAAAACCCTAGAGTTGTTTAATGTCAAAACCCGGCACTTGATTTTCTACGAAGAAAAAATTCCCAATCGGACAAAGTAATCAATAAATGTACTGTTTTGAACAATAATATTATAAAAATACTTTTCAAGGTTTTCAATGGAGTTTATGCACCAGCAGTTGGAAAACAGTTTTGCGTGTGTTATAAAGCAAAATACGATATTTTTATTTGAACGGAAGGGAAATTCAGTCTGTGACAAATGTTATGATGTGGTTTCGTGAAATTCGTTGTAGCTTTCACGTTCGTATTAACCTTTTTAGTAGAAATGCTGGTAAAGTTATACAATTTTCATGTTAGTTTTTTTTTCATGTTCGTTATTAGGTTCTTAGTTTCGGTAAAAGAAGAAAAAAAAATAACCTAAACTCCATATAAAAAAACTTTGCTATGATTTTAATTAATTTGTTCGCATTATTTTTCATTTCTTATTTTTTTTTCTTTTAATTCAGTTGAAACGAAGTGTTATTTCAATAACCTATAAGTATCAAGTCTGAAATCTAAAACTTTACCAAAATGAAATACAATTTGGTTATGGTAGAGTTGGATTCAACGTACATGTAATACTACTTTTGGACCTTTGAATTTTTAGCTGTAAAATTATACCACAAACTCCTACTTAGTATCAAACAAAGTAATGCAACCAATAATTGCATTAAGTCCAGCAAAACTTAAGGATTTAAGAGAAAAACTGACTAGTATTCTTAAAACAACGTTATAGAAGTTACTGGAAATATCCTACCCAAACCTTGAAGTTGAAATATGTAACTCCCTTATTCAAAACCTAGTTCGCCTCACCACAGGATCTAATAGTCAGGAGGAATATGAACAAAATTATATTGTTTCTTCTATTTATACCTTACCTTAAAATGTCAAAATTATACAGAATTTTATAATATATTTTTAAATTAAACTTTAATATTAAACGGATTTTTCGTTTTTATTTGAAGTGCTACAATGCTGTTTTCCATTGGTTCTGTTAATATAATCGTAATATGTATAAATACATCCTTATATCGGAGACCGTTAAGTCACTGGGTTAATAATATAATCGATTAAAAATTTCGACACCATACTACTCTGCATACTAAAATGACATTTTTGCATTTCGAGGAAAAATCAATTTCTGCACGCAGGCGGCTGTTTTTTATTTGTTTATCTGTCTTTCTCTTCTTTAATACCGGAAATATTATTAAATATTTTGATTATGTAATATGTTCAGTATCTATGATCAAGTGTGTAGGTTATTTAGGTTACCACTCTCACTGTGTATTATTCTTGCTTATCTTTCCAGTCCATTATTTCGATTGTTATTTTGTGCTTGTTGTATTCGAGTTTTTGTGTCAAAGATGAATTATTTAAAGAATATTTAATTTGAATTAACACCCAATTTAATTAAATTTTCTTTGTTTCATTTCCCATAATATTTTCTAAATGTGGCTTTTCCCCTGTGCTTCACTACAGTCGATATTATTTAGTTAACCGAGCTATTCCCATGGTGAATAGTCCTGAAAGCAATTGATTTTTCAACTTGCACAAGCCTTTCAGTTTTATTTTATTGTTCTAGCCAATAACAGTATTTGCCCACTTTTATTTCCCACGTTGGCCCCGAAACCCAATATGATTTTTATTTATTCGATGAGGCTATTTAACAAAACAATCGTACATATTGTTCATATATAGTATTATACTGTTAAATGCCTTATTTTATGTTACCATTTTTAATACACCAATACATATACATTTTTATAAAACCTACTTTCAAAACATTAGTATCGTACTTCTGTGCAATTTTAAAACGCCCACTAAAATCTTATTATACTTACGTAGGTATATGTGATAATAACAGTAAATTCTGTTTACTGTCATAACTTATGAAATGTTTTTTTTTGTTTGCTTCTTATTATCACTTTATGTTATATTTTATCTTTCTTATTTTCGCTAACACTTATTGCTTTTAAGAAAATGATTAACTTATTTCTGTTTAAAATGAAAACTTTCACATAAGCCATATAAATGTGATAAAAAATTATTATAATTACCCACACAGAGGTTTTGCCTTTGTGGGATTTTTTTGTTTCCATATTTAATTTTTATCATATTTTCTTGTATTGACTATTTCAAAATGTAATTATGTAACAAAAATTTTCAATAATTTTTTTTTAAAGCATTGATTGTAGATTCGCACTTTCGAATTTTGAGCCAAACAGTGTTCGAAATTTGTGCACAGTGATTTTTCTATGATATTTTTGTAAGCAGTCACCATTTGTACACCCCCCATTAGATTTCTCCCCAAAGATCCCCATCCATCCCCAAAACATTTCGCAATTGGGGATGCCATAGTCTCACTGGCTCCAGACGGTTAGGAGCAGTTGTTAATGCTGTATTCACACAAAAATGGCCGAGTTAAATCAAAACATGTTAAACTGAGATAATGGACATAATTTTTTTATCTTCACGAGAATATAATATTGATGTTAACACGAATCAAAATTTTAACACACATTTTTCAAATTGAACGAATTAATTTACCGCTTTTCGTCGATAGAATAAAAAACCTTAATACTGACGAGTGTTTACTTTAGTACGTACTCATATATGTTTAAGGTGTGATTTTTCTGAGACATATCTAACGTGGTTCTTAGCTCAAAACATCCAATTTTCACTTATGGCTGTCTAGCAACAAGATTGCGAAATGTGTGACAGGGAACTAAAGAAAAAGTCGAAGATGTTGTATGATTAGTCAAGATAGTTATCGCAAATTAATATGAAACTGTCATAGATATTTATAATAGAAATTACTTGTAATATATTGTGAAATTAATAATCAAAGAGTATAAAACTCATTAGAATCCTTTTCTCGTTCATATAGCGATGTTAAGATGACCCATTTATCTCCTACATACACTTGAAAACATATTAATCTTTGCTATAGATATATTTAACATAAGTTTTTCCATGTTTAAAATATACCTGTAAGATATTTTTACTTAGCAACGATTATAAGAGCATCGCATGGGAGCTATTGTATAATTCTTTTTTAAATTTATTTTTATTATCTCTTTTCTCAATGTCATGCACTCACATTACATTACATTACATTACATTACATTACATTACATTACATTACATTACATTACATTACATTACATTACATTACATTACATTACATTACATTACATTACATTACATTACATTACATTACATTACATTACATTACATTACATTACATTACATCACATTACATTACATTACATCACATTACATTACATTACATTACATCACATTACATTACATTACATTACATCACATTACATTACATTACATTACATTACATTACATTACATCACATTACATCACATTACATCACATTACATCACATTGCATCACATTGCATCACATTACATCACATTGCATCACATTGCATCACATTACATTACATTACATTACATTACATTACATTACATTACATTACATTACATTACATTACATTACATTACATTACATTACATTATATATCATGTAGATTATACTATTACTATTTTATTTTTTTAAAGTATTATCTGCAAATTAAAAAACCTTTCCCTTTATAACTTCTCTGTGCCATGCACTTATACATTATTATATATATATATATATCATAAATATGTTACATTTATATACCTACTGTGTATGTATCGTGTTATTTTTTGTTTACTTAAACTTTTTTTTTCATTCTGTACACAAAATCATGTGAAATGTTAAAATATGTAAAAGCTCATCGGGGTTAATAATGAATAAAAAATAAATATCTCAAGTGTACTCGAAAGCTAGAAAATCACTCAACACTATGTATAAATATTCCTGGATTATTGAGGAACGCAACTCCCGAGGCTGTGCGAGCAGAGGTCGTGCGAGAAGGGGCTCGGCTTACTATGGACGGAGGTCACTGACCTAGTCTAGGACAGCGGAGGCACATACTATGTAAAAAAAATAATCGAAAAAGGATAAGTGATGATAAAATCGTCAGCTTAATTACATTTAATATTCCAACTAGAACTACTCGATCTAAAATTTTGTTCAACTGTAACAATAATTTTAAGACTGAGTCACTCAAACATTCATTGGTACCTAGACTCCACACAGAAGGTAACACATATTCAGACACAGTAGACATTTTCAACTGCTCGGAATACAAATACAAACGATTATTGCATACATCCTCAATAATTATTAATATATGTGTCTAGAGTATAAGTAATAATGGATGTGAGGTACGTTTTTATTATTCGCTCTGGAACTTATTACTTAGAATCGTACTTACACTGTGTTATTCCTGTATTTGTTCTATATATTATCTATAAACCTACTATGACGTCTTTATTATGACTAACTTTATGTGTAAAAAATTAGGGCGTATATATTATACAATAAATAAATAAATTTACATCTCACCTTCTCCCACTTGTCTTATTTGTGTCAGTGACACAACGCTTTAACAAGGCGTTACCGCTCTCCTAGACTACGTCAGTGACCTCCGTCCATAGTAAGCCGAACCTCTTCTCGCACTGCCTCCCCTCGCACAACCTCGGTAGTTGCATTCCTCAACAATCCAGAATTTGGATATTAGTAAAAACAATTATATTACTATGCCAAGTTAAATTAAAGGTCAGCATTCAAAAGCACGTAGTTTCCAAATTTTATAACAGTACTTGCAAAAATGTATTCGGTTTCAAAGGATAATAATCCGCCAACTGTAATCCTTTAAATTGTATTTGAAATTCGTACTAGAATTTTAGATAAAACGTTCAAAATTGCTTTCACTGCGTTTCAAACTGCTTTTATATTCAGACGGTGTGATGATTTTTGTCTTTTGAAACCGTATACATTTACCTAACTACCCCTATAGAATTTACAGTGGTATTTCATGAGTTAACAACCTGCTTATGTATTATTTTGGAACATTTTTAGTGTTGGGCCTTAAGGGGAATGGCTGCGGTGCCTGTTTCATACAAAACTGAATTTTGGATTGGAGGCCAAAATACCCATACAAACTGAATGATCTATTTTTTTAATTAAAGGTTTAGTAAATATGTAGTACGGATAGGAAGTATTTTATTTATTTTTGTTTTACCTTATGAAATATCGGCCATTAAAAGAATTGATTTTTCGCGATTTTAGAGACATCTTTAACAATTATTTAGGGGCTAACGGTGATTTAAAAAAAAATTACCCCATCTGCTTTGAAAATATATTGAAACATAAATTTAATTTAATTTTTAAAATATTAAAATAAGAATTATGGTGGACTTTAAATTAAATTTAAAACGACCAATTTACGGTGGAACACAAATTTGCCATACAGAATTTAAAATATCGACCTGAAGAAACCTTTTTTTTAAATGTTTTATTTTTTATATTTTTATTTATGTAATCATACTTACATAGGAAATGTGATATATTTTTTTAAATGTACGATATACCCGAAAATAATTTGTAAAATTATGAAAATTGTTTTTTTTTTCATGGCCCATACTTAAAAAAATTAAACAAAAATAAATAAAATACTTCTCATCCGTACTAGATATTTACTAAACCTTTAATTGAAAAAATTGATCATTCAGTTTAGATGGGTATTTTGGCATCCAATCCAAAATTCAGTTTTTTATGAAACAGTTACCGCAGCCATTCCCCTTAAAACAAAATCTTATTCATTATTGCCTGTTGTATGCATTGATTTGCCTTTATAATTATCCACTAATAAATTATTTTTTACGCTGAATGATGAACAAGCTTTTATTAAAAAATGTTTCGAACTCGATTAAGATGAAAGCGAGCACTTTGAAAAGTTGCCTGCACAAAATAATGTAATTATTATATCAACGAGATAACTAATTGAACGCTCTATGCCTCGAATTTTCTAAAATTTAAAACTTTACGAAGTCATTCGGGAATATGGAGGTTATTGAAAACAAATGGAATATGGAAACATTTCAAAACCACTCGGGAGTAACATAAAACAATGTCATCATTAAAATTCACGCGCGTTGAACATTATTAGCTGTTAATAAATTGCTCAAAGCTCGCATTGTTTGAAATTGTAAAGTGACTCTCTATTTTATGCATAGCGATGAATAATTTAAACAATTTGTACACCAAAGCTTAACAGCTATCCGAAGTTATCAAAGTTCAATTAATTTCAATTATGTGTGCGCTACAATATTTTTTTAGTAATATGTAATTAAAATTATTTCGTTGTAGTTTATTTAGTGCTGCAATATCATCTTTATGTTTTGACATAATAATTTAATGTTTTACCCCCTCTATCATTTCATTCATTCTCCATGACCAAATCATTTATATGTAGCCTTCTTATATAATGATTGAGTGGACTAGCAAGAATAGGGGCGGAAGCACTACTTGGGGTATCCGAGTTTGCCGTAGGAGTGGCAGCTTGTCACACCAAACTACATATTGTAAAATGAGTTAAATCCAAGCATTGAAAGCAATTGGAGAGAGCACCCGTAATGAGAAAATCCAAACTACTCATAAATGGACCTAACCCCAGAAGAACCAGGCAACTACTCAATATAGACAGAAACTCACAGAGGGAACTAGTAGGACTATTAACGGGACACTGCCACCTCAGGACACGTGCACCTGTTGGGAGTGGAAAATACTAATAGATGCAGGAATTGTGGAGAAGATGAAAAGACTTTAATTCACCTATGGTACCAATGTGATTGGAAGAAAGCTCAGGTACCTGGGAATATCCAATGATAACCCTGATGAACTTTATCAAATGGACTGGGGTACTACAAAGGAATACAGTAAAATGGGAGATAGAACAATAGGCCTATGGCCTGAGTGCTCACTAGAGCTATGCAAACCGTCTCCGTATCAATAAATAATGATATGATTATATCAGCTTTGCATTATTTTTTAATCGTCTTATTTGAATGGTCACATTCTTATTTCAATTTCTAAAGTACCGCTGTGCTCATATGAGCTCCTGGTAACTATATTTATAATTGTGGAATAAGTGTACATCATTTCCAATTGTTTGTATGTAAATACACGTTGGTTCATTTGGGCTGACCTCCTATGCTTTTGCTTTCCCGATAGCTTAAGAATTACAAAATTGAAAAAATTAACTCGCCCAACAATGACATTACACCCAATAACATTACAAGATTACAACCAAGTGTTTTTTTTTAAATTGAGATACAAATTTTACCCAACTGATAATCCAGGAAAGAAATAGTGGAAAACATGTTAAAGAAAGTAGCTGCACCTCAATACCAATGCCTTCAAAATTCGTGCAGTTCTGTGAATTTTTAGAGAATATAATGTTTATTAATTTTTTGAAAAATGCTAGAACCTGCAGAAAAGCTGCATATGTAGATTTGCACGACTGCACTTTTTTATTATGGGAATATATATGTTTTATAATAAAAATAAATATAAATAATACGTTATACCAATCATGTATCTCATTTTTGTGTTAATTAGTTCACTTTAGCCTTTAGTTCTTCCTTTGCCAATTCCATGCTTCACTATGAAGCATCAGAATTAGCAACAGAACTCCTATGTAGACTGTGAACTTAAAAGCAATACTCTCCTCCCGTTCAATATGTTGGTACCACATTTAGTTCACTGTTATGTAATTTTCTGTGTTCACCCTTCTTTCAATGCCGTTACTATCTTACTTGTCTTTTGGGAACATACATAACAAGTGAATTGAATCATTCACTTAATCCGTGGATTCATAATTCATATTACACACTGTTATCGTGACGTTTCTTTTTTTAGTTCCCTTATTATTTATGTAAACCTTAACCTATTTTTTTTTAATTACAGACATTCCACGGTGGAGGCAGAAGGAGCCGTCATGACGCGGCCCTCAAGGCATCCCGGGCCGCAGTCGAGCCCCCACGGGGACTCCCAACTTGGTGGACATACGCCCGGACCCCCGATCCAATCTCCCACCTCCCCTCCCCAACCCACTGTGATAGCCCCCACCCCCAACGGCATGGCCGCCAACTTCAAGACACGGACCCAAAACGATTACAAGCATTGCCAATTAGTCGATAGACATAGAGAAACCAAATTAAACGAATCCCAACAGACTGCAACTGATGACCAAGGAAGAATAGCTAACGTGGTAGAACTAACAAAAGATAATCATGAAATAGTAGCAAATATTGTAGCAGCAACAAAAGGTAGCAATGGAAGGGTAGCTAATGTTACAGAAGATAATCACAAAAGATTAGCTAAAGTTATGGAAGTAACAAAAGATGACCAAGAAAGGTTAACTAGCGTGGTAGATGTAACAAAAGATACCCATAAACCTATTCTCGAAGTAGTGGGACAATCCGCTCCCGTAGTGCCTTTACATAAACCACCGCAAAAGCTAGATTTAGAAACCGAAGCTTTTGGAGAATCGGTCCAAACCTTACTAAGGCCGCATTTAAGAGATATACCAAAAACTCAAAGCCTAGATTTAAGGCACGATGATGAAGTTCCTGGGTGCAGTGATATGTCAAGGGCTAGTAGTATGGAGCCATCAGCCCTGACTAGGGAGATGCGGGCGAGGTTATTGGTGACACAGCAGTCAAGGTCGTTGGGGAGGGATGACCCTGGGTGCATGGGGGAAGGAGCAGAGTCTCCGGGAGGATCTCCGAGGACTGTTAGAAGAAGACCCCCTTTGAGAGAGTCTAGAAGAGTGTCAATCGATGCATCAGGCAGCTACTTGCAACTGAACCAGTACAAGCTAATGGAGCCTATTGGACAGGTAGGACAAAAATATATTTTTTACATGCCCTTTGTTCATCACTACATTTAAAAAAAAAATTGTTACAGATTCTGATCCACGACTAGAACACCGAATGGTAAAACGAATGATTACTTCTCCTAATTTTTTTGTTTATACTGATAAAGAGAGTAATAGTTTGCTAAAACAATATGTTCATTTAAAAACATTGACCAATTTCAACACTCTTTAGAAGCAGTATAATGATATTTTGAAACAATAGTTTAAATTCTGAAGGTCTTTTATTTTACGTTCTGCAATATCATAAAAATCGATGCAAATTAAACCTTTGAATTGTAAATGCAATGTTGTTTAGTGTTCTATATCGTGAAAATTGAAACAAAAAGAGATTGATTATGAGACAGTGATTGAAAGCGTCTAATTTTTTGGAACATAAAGGCCAATTTTTTTGGTTTACTGTCAATATTAGGTCAAAACCTGCAATAAAACGACTTTTTTATCGAAAAGAAAGACAAACATTCCCAGTTTACGAATAAACTGACAATATTTGAAAATCTCCTACTACCATCACACTAAGCGAAGAACTTTACTTTGGTCGTGATGAAGGAAGCCAGCCGAGGAGTTGAACTCACGATGCTTTGGGTGGGACTCAGAAGTGATACCAACTCAGTCACTGAATGGTCAAGGGGTATATTGAGTTTATAGCTTTAGACAGGCAATAACTTTTTCCCCTATCGTGCAACATTTTGTAATCTATGGCGATCTTTTTCAAGGTGAAAGTATCCCATCCTTACACAAAGATCGTATTCTATTTTAAAATTTTCTCACGGTTATAAAGTCAAACATTGCGAAATTCCTTCAGGACCAACCAAAAGTAAATTGGAACGTAATGATATGCAGACCTCCCCTAAAGAGAGGCGAAAGGCCGAGAGCTTTTTTAATGAAAACCGTCAGTTGAATAAATAAACGGTGGGCAGGCCGATGAATTCGCAATTTTCTCAAATATATCTATTGCTCAATTGACTACTTTTAACTAAACGAAAAAAATAATTCAATACTTTTCAGCGTTTATAAAATTTACGAAACACCATTGATCATGCAGGGGCGGGCCGATACTTTGTTTTATTTACAGAGCGACAACTTTAAGGATAAATTGTTGTTTGTAATTTATTTCCTTTTCAAAATTTAGAACATTTTCGGGTTTTAAAATATTGACGCAATTAAACAAAATATTTTCAATCATTGAAATAACTCTCAAACACGAAACCAAAAACACAGAAAAGAAAAAAAAAAGAAAAAAGAAATAAAAAGCTTTTAAAGTGATTCCATAATTGAAAAATAAAAATTAATCTATTGTTAGATCGCCATCTTCATTTCTTCCAAAATGTCAAAACAGTTTTGTGTCCCGTGACCCAGTACAAAAAAAGATTTTTTATTGTTCTACATTTCTCGTCTCGTGGCTCGTTTTCTTTTATATTTAAATATTCAACAATTGTTTAAGTTGGTGGACATTTTTGGTGGAGGAATTTTTCGCCCGCCATGCTAGAGATGTTTCTGTTCTATGATGGACAGTAAAAAAAAAATTATTTCCTTAGCAAAGTGTTTTGTTTTTTTTTTTAAACATTTATTTATTGATTACTTGTATTAATTATTTTGAATGACTGTTATGAAATTTCATTATTACCGAAAAATCCAAATGAATTGTGTAAAAGGTAGGAATCTGAATTAGCGTTGTTTTATGGCTCAAGAGGTGTTATTTTCGGTCAAATTCGCATAATTTTGGTGACATTACCGACGTTTTTTGAAAAAAACCGCTTAATTAAAAGTAGTGTTATGTTCTTCTTTTGGTAGTTTCCAAAAAAGTGATCCGTGTGTATTTTTAAATGTAGTCTATTTTAACATATTTTTTTAAGTCGAAGAAATAATGAGGCACCCGACGTTTTTAACATGAAGTTCCTTTTTATGACTATTCAAGCTTGTCAAAAGCTCAGAGAAAGAAATATTTATAACGTACAATATTACTTTCTTATTTTAAAATACTCAGAATATATCTATCTGAAAATGGCGAAATTCGCTTTTTTTTGACTAAAAATTACGAATTTCGCGTAAAGGGTCACGTTATTTTCAATAAAAATGTTCATTTCTCTAGTAATAGGCAATGCCATGATCGACGCATGTTGAATTTTGGCTGCCTTTAAATTGATACGCGTCATTTTTTTGCCATAATTCACATCTTCATTCTTAATTCTTTGGAGTTTGTCACAGTTTTGCTACACGCACGATGTAATAAAACTCTTAACAAATGCAGTTATAATGCTTCTCTTGGAACGATGTTCTTTCAGACCGATGAATACCATCGCAATGGATAATACATTGTATCTACACTTGATGCATTTGCGTGCTAAGGTCATAGCCTGGCTTTTGCTGAGAAACCGTAACTGCTAGTCGTACGTATACATTTATCTCTAATATAGTACCGGGATAGTCTTGGATAATTATAACGGAAGGTTTAAACTTCAGTAAGTTAAACTTGAAGATCGTATGACTATATCTGCCTTTTTTTATTTCTCGAAACAGAACATTGAAGAAAAGTGAACCAACAAACAAACAAACAAACACCGCACAACGTTCCAACCTCTTTTACCTTACCTAAACCCAAATAGCTGAGCCTCTCGATGCCTCCTATCTGGACTGCCCGGGCTTCACCCTCGTAGGCAAGTTCAGACAAGGCCGGTCCTATGCAGGTGCAATTGGAGCAGTCCGCTCCAAGCGCCATCTTTACAAGGCGAAAGGGCAACGATAATATCTTTCACCTAATACAGCGATTAAGAGGTGATTAAGAGCGACAAAATTTTGCATGCGCCAGGCGCCGTTTGGCTGAGGGCCGGCCCCGAGTTCAGACCTAAAGGAGGAGTCTTCCCTATAGCCGAGCTGACGTCAACGGTGTGCGACTGGTGAATCTTGAAACCTACTGATTCGACGTAATGTGGGTGCTCGTCAATGTTGCCAGTACCGCTTACCAAATACATGCGAGTTATTTAAACATTTGAGCGAAACTATTCATGAGTTAGTATCGCGTCTGGGTCTCACTCAGGCATAGTGAGTTCAACTCCTCTGCTTGATAAGTCCTTCATTATGACACGATTAACATAATCCGCTTACTGTGATGGTAGCAGGTGATTTCAAATATTGTCGGGTTATGCGTAACCAGGGAATATTTGACTTTCTTTTAAAAATAAAAATAAATCTCTTGCCCGGCTACCTTTCGGCTGAGTCTTTGTTATGGGTGACTTTAATGTTCATAACAAACCGTGGTTGAAATTCTCAGGGTCAATAGACTCGGCTGGCCGACAGGCGGAATCGTTTGCAGTTTGCCACGGATTAGAGCAACTGGTTCAGGAGCCTACAAGCGTTCCTGATATCCAGACTCACCGATCCAATCTTATAGACCTATTTTTAACCTATATGCCATGCCACAGAGATACAAGTTTGAGGTCACAGCGCCCCTAGGATCGTCCGATCACTGCCTGTTGACGATATCGATCCCCGTTAACTTCAGACCGTCAAACGAGAGGCTGAAGAGAAAAGTGTGGAACTATAATAAGTCAGCAGATAGTTTCAGTCTGCGGGCGCATTTAAATACTTTCCCATGGTCAGCTGTCTGTTTTCAGACTTCTGATCCTTCCAGGTGTGCTCAAATAACAACATGTTTCTCTTCATTTTCCTTTGTTGGAACCGCAGTTTATCGCAGTGACAGTGACGCTCATTTCAGATATCAGCCATCTCTAATGAGATAGGTATAGGATGTCATCCATCAAACTATTTATCTTTTTGTTATGTGATAATGGACTCTCGATAAAGCTGCTTTAGAGCTCATTATCTCATGAAACGACTTAACAATCCCGAGCTACCTCTTATTCTATCCATTTTCTACTAGTTTCCCGTTGTACGCAATGTTTTTATGTCAAATTGATGGTGGAATAGAATATTATTAAATTGACTATATATTTTGATTTGATAATCCATTTGTTCAGGGGGTAAGAATTGTTAATCCATATTTTTTAATGTAGGGGTGCAATCAGTACTTACTGCAACACGGGGCGTTAGATATCGTGGAACCGACCCTAGATCTCGATAACACAGTAATTGGCTTATACGTTACTCCCGAATAGAGTAGAGTTTCAAAGAACTTTAGTCACAACCTGAACTTTTCTTTTGTTATACATATTTTTTTTATTATATTTCATTTGAATATCATTGATGTTATTTCAATAATTAAGCTTTCACTGAGTATATTGTTTGGTTTCGGGTTTCAGAAAGTTCCTTTCTTGTAAAAGGAAGGGGGATTAAGAATAGCGCATTCTCTTTGATGTTCACTTCACGGAACTGGATTTCACTGAGTGGTCGGGTACTGTCCTGAAAAAGAGTCCCCGTTGTTTGTATTTTAATCACTCCCAACGATTAAAGACATTTTTATTACAACATTTATCGAGCTGAGTAGCAATCTAAGATTAACAATACTTTGACTTTGGAAAGATGAAAATCTAATTTAGAAGATATGATATATGATATAATAACTTGATAATAAGTTGGTGGCCACTCGTTCCATTCAAATATTAGAAGGACATCCTACCCACTGGCTTCTACCAATTCTCTGATTCAAATTTATTGGTCATGGTCCCATTCATCAACATTTTAAAAATAAAAATCATTTAGTGCCACTTTAATTGTGTATTTTTCTTAGCGGTTTCGGAATCACCGTTTCTTCTACAGAGTTAAATATATACTTATTTAACAATATTAAAAAATCATGGGGGGTGGGGTAAGTAAAAAGTGGGGGAAAAATAAAGAGACAGATGGTGTGGATAAAAGGAACATATACAAAATAGGAAAGAAAAAAAGATTTTTCTATGATATCTTAATTTTTTTTAATTTCTAATGCTTCTTCAGCTAATTTAATTTATTTCTTTATTTATTTATTCATTTCTATTTACTTCCACTCAATTTTTATAATAAAAACAATTATTATATAGAATGATGGGTATGTACTATAAATTATTAATATATAATAGCGTATCGTGAACACCTCACTAGGAGAACCTGTACTGAGGTGTTCACGTATTTATGATATAGTAATATTGTGAAATTGCTATTCAAATATGTTAAAGAATAATAAAAAATAAAATAAACCACTCCGTTATACTGAAAGTAAATAATCTCATGAATAACTAGCGAACGGAGACTTCTGGCATCATTAAATATGCATAATTTTTCTATGTCTGTTTAATTACAGATCTATCAAATTTTCCAAATATTTTTTTTCTTATCTACCGGGAAAAGTGGTCTTTAAAACCGTGTAGTATATAATTTTATTACACTAAGAAAAAAAAATAGTCAATTTTTCTATAGCGCCGTTTAGTGACTAATATCATCTTAAAGGCGTTTTACAACACTGTACGATACAACTAACAAGTAAGTAACTTAATATTTCTTGACGGTGTTTTCATATCTCCATATATGTACTAAACAAATAGTTCATATTTTAGGTTTTCCTCGACAATACATTTATGTTTTGTTTAAAATAATTAAAATATGTAATTATATAAACCTAATAAAATTTATCGAACGCAGCGGAAAAAAAGCGTTTTGACAAAACGTCACGAAAAAAATTGTTAACCGCCCTACCCATTCGGACGTACGTGATACGGCAGCTATATTATCGCCCGAAGGACGGGCGGTTAATATATACGTATGTCCGCGTGCGTTGATAACTTGCCAAGTGATGGGGTAGTCAGCGAGAGGGTTACGGGGTTTCGCTCACCGTGATGCGCGGTCTTCAGTAGTAGCCGGCGATTTTGCTGGCTGTAATGGACATACGAGTATCATGTGTTCTATGCGTGATCGACGTTTTTATCCTGTTTTAAGCACTTATCCACAATGAAATGATTAACACAAGTAATAGAAGTAAAATAAAAAACTGTTTCATTATAAATGTGTACCCTATACATTGAGTGTACAGGGTACACATTTACACATTATCACCGTAAGGGAGGGGTTATTGCTTCAATCTCAATTCAAAACTACTTCGAAACAGAATTATAATCCGTTCTAAACCCAATCTCCAACAACTATGATACAACATCACTTTCATCCCATATTATAGATATCTGTACGATAGATGCTGTTTTCGATTTCGCCTTCCATTTAGAAAAGTAGGTATTTCTAAACAGTAGTGTGATAAAGGGACATTATGCATGTTAATGTGTTGACGTCATACGGGACACATCATCATTGCTGTATAGACAGGCTACAAAGGAAACCTCAATTAAGGGGAGTGATCTGTTGTTAATGTGGGAAATTTAATTGAAACAACATACAGGTACATATCGTTCACTCCATTTCAATATGATTTAAGAACCCCTATAACTTGTTTACTTTTCTGTTAGGTTAGGTTAGGTTGGATTAGATAAACTAGTTACTATTAATGAATGTATTTATACTGGGTTTTTACAGATGTTCACACTGCGGTGAGAATAATACCGTTATAAAAACTCAGTTATTATACACATTATACGCCGGCCTCCGTGGTCGAGGGGTAAGGCTCTTAACTGCGAATCCGACGGTCGCGGGTTCAAATCCCGGCGTGGGCAAGTAATTTTTATTTAATTAATTTGTGCTGTTTCACAATTAATTTATTTAAAAATAATATGTATATTATATTTGCGCACGTTCCAGAGTGGAAGATACTCTCAGTATCGCCCTGGTGAAAAACCACAATTCAGAATTGAAACGTTGCTTGAAATGGCTTTTAGCTGTGTTTGGTGACCAGATCTGAATAGCCAGGTATTTCCCCGCCTTCATCTACCGCTTCTCCTTCCCCTCCCGAATACCTTCAGCCTCACAACATTCCACAGTTGGGAATGCCATAGTCTCACTGGCTCCAGACGGTTGGGAGTAGTTGGGACTCATGCGGTATTCATATAAAAAAATAATAATTTTAAACTTACTTTAATTTTCCTATGAGTCATCTTGGTGTAGTCATTTAAAACCTTTTAAAAGATTGCGGGACCCTCAATGTCTATCTACTTTTAAATGTCAGACTGAAGGTGTGAATAGTTAATAAAAATATCCTTTATTTTTGCTATTGGCAGGAATCGAACACTTAAAGTCAAATGCATGGATTTAATTTAAAAAACCCATCGTCTGGTTCTAGCACTATCGTGAATTAGTCTGCAAGCAAAAGTAACAAAACGTTCAGTGATTTTAATTGTGTGCATGATTTAGTGACATTTAAATTTTATTATATCTGATAAAATCATGTTTTAAAGCGTATAAAGGTACTTTTCAACAGAACGTGATCGTGTTCAATATTCTGCTCCAAACACATTGCACGGTATCTGATTCTCGTGGAGCTCATATAATATGTTGGCTGAATGTGAGAGCAAACAATCCATTTTATCAGATCCACGTAAAAGGTGAATGCAACGTTCACAGAATGCGTGATTTGACGATGTTCGAACCACACGATTGTGTAAGCTTGTTCTAGGAATAGCACAATAATAGAACTACGAGTGAATAAGCTATGAAATAATATTTTGATATACATAAACGTAAAATTTAGAAACAAGGGAGTCGGGCCATGAACCATTATTAGTATCAAACCTTCGCATTCAGAATTTCTATATATGTATATATATATATATATATATTGTGTTGAATATATATATGTGTGTGTTATTGTTATTGTTAAGATTTTCACGGGTGTAAGATGTAGAGTAATTTTCTCGGTTTACCCGCGTAATGTAGTCCTTAGAAGGACTTTTTTAACTCCTGACGTTTCGGACAAATCACATTGTCCATCTTCAGAGGCCTCATGTCTTGAATTTTGTTTTGAACTGATCGCTTGGGCCTGTCCGTTCAATCCAGAAGTCAAAACTTAAGTGATAATCACTTTAATCAGAATGAATTTAAACGGAAAAAAATTAAGCGCGATGACGTGACGTCGATGCAATATTACCAACGCAAAAAAAAACGTTTTGATGAGATGGCTTTATATTCACTTTTAAATAACGACTTATAAATTTTAATTAATTATATGTAATAAAATATTCATATTCATTGAAATGAAAATACAGTTTTAAGTAAGTTTTAATATTTCTTATTTGGCGATTGAAAAGAATGTTGAATTTTTTTAAATCCAATAAATGGCTTATCATATGCATACATGAAATGCTTACATGGATATTTGAGGTGGCAGGTAATCCCAACAAGCATCGACTGAAGCCAGCACCTCAACCATTCTTAGTAAAAACTTACTACGTCTCTAGAATAATATTTACAATTATTGAGTATTGAAGTTTGTGTACCACCTATAAAAATAAATAAAACTGATCAACACCAACATTCAGAAATTTTATACAGTACAGTATCTATCTTCATTCTAAAAAAATGCATTGTTGATATTGTTACATTTTGAAAAGCTATAAAGAAAAAATATAATTAACACCTCTACCTGTCCCTGTTTACATCGTCGCCTCAGCCGTGCGTGGATGATCCGACACATCCGGGTATGCGCAGTAGGAACCAAATTTGGAACTCTAACAGGTTGTTCTTAAGTTGAACCGAGAATATGTTTTAATATTGTCGTAAAAAACGATAACTTTGTGATTTGAAATCATGCCTAAAATTACGACAAACTTTGTTTAAAATAACTTTATTGTAATATACAAAGTAACCGTTATTTCAACCGCTTAAGGACTACACCCGAGATAACTCGTCAAGCTTCACTTGCAGAAAAGGCCACTCCTGAATATACTCTGATGAAAAGAAATACGATTTATGGTATGTGGAAGCGAGAACAATTTTGATGATACAGATAATGTTTTTTTTTTACATTTATTGGTTTTTATTTTAGTTCTTTCCATCTATTATAAATACAAAAAAAATATGATGAATAAATATCAATGTTCAGTCTTATAAGGGCCGAAATTTCTTTTATGAAGGATACATACTTTCAGTAAATAAAATTCATTAATAAAAAAAAAGTGTTCTTTTCTTCTGTTTTTCCATTTTTTAATGATTACTGAAGGGGTTAAGGAAACTTTTTTTACTTCTGTTTTGTTATTTTCATCATTGTGTGTATTTTTCTCAACGCATAGATATACACTGAGGCAAAATTTGTATAATATCAATTGTATTCTATTGTTCCCCATTAGAACTGGTTTTAGTGACCTCGTTGTGAACACTATAGTAATACCACGTCCATAGTAAGTATTTTTAAATACCATTTAATTCACTGTTTTCTTCCTATCTGCCCTGATTCAAAACACTGTGCACGCCACTGGTTATCAGCAGTATGCCTTTAATATAAGGCATTAAAAAAATAGTAAAAAGGTTTATCTGTTTCACTAAATAAACCTTTATAATTTTTACAGGTCCTTAGATTAAATTACCGCATAATAATAATTGAATGATTTTAATCGTGGTTATTTACGATTTTATACAAACAATTTTCCACGGACTAATCTGGTAGGCATGACATTGGCGTGGCACTTAAGTGGCGTGGCGTGACTTATCTATAGATTTTCGTGATATCGACCTGAAACTTTTTCTTGTTATGGAAAATCGCTAGTCGGAAAAAACTCACGGCAGGCGTCGTTTGTGTTCCTACGTGCGTTCGTAAATAAAAAACAACTGCGCTCCTTATAAAGCTTCTCAGAGCGCTTTCCAGAAGGCAGGAAAGAAAATAAACTAGATTCTAGAATATCAAAGGGTAATATTAAATTATAAGAACAGTCACTAAAAGTGGAGGATTAATTCTAGGAAATTATAAAAATATTTTTAATTTTGTTTTCACGAAATTCAATAAAAATGAAGAGAATTAGAGCTAGAAATTAAATGCGAAAAGATGTTTTTTTGTCAATATCGCACTGTAGTTCTACTTCGTGGAACCAGTGGGACTACTGTACCATAAATTCGCGAATATTTGTGGGATTTATTTATAAAATTGAAGGAGAAGATGTAGGTTGGCAAGTATTTTTCTGGCTTTTCCTAAAATAGGTACGGGTTAAACCATTTCCCGCAATTTTTTCATTCCGAAAAGTATTTTCTCACACGTGCTGAAAGAATTATGCAATCAAATTAGAATCACACACCGCTGGTGTTACATCAGATTCCATTTTTTTTTTCTAGGTGTCTTTAGTAATTCAAAAGAAAAACGAATGTTTTAAAAGTATGTTTATGAGACATAGAAAGGCTGATAAGGATATTGAAAGAAGGATTTTCCAGGAAACTCCATTACTGGAAGATTGAACGCGATTGACGGTAATAAAAAAAAATGCTCAAAGAAGCAAAGCTAGCAGTCCATAACGGAAGGCTTATACTAACTCTAGTTCATGGTAGTGAAACACTGAACAGGCAGAGGAAGTATGAAAGTGGACTGAATGCTGTAGAAATGAGATCCCTAAGGCGTATGGATTAAATCATGTATGACTGTGTTAAAAATGTGGAAATCCAGAAAAGAATGGAAACGTAATGGATAAGTTTAAGAAAGACAGCACAATCAAGTGAATCAAAAACTTGAGTCGGGCCATTTCAAGAGTCAGAACAACAGAAGAGTGTGAAGATAAGATGTATGAATGTGAATGAAGCAAGGTGTATGTGTTGATGCAGACTTGTGTGGAAATCTATCATCTTTGACTACTCTTACGGGGGACGACATAATGGTTAATTATAAATAAATAAATTTGTAAAAATTGTAAATTACTTTTGTTAATTTTGTTTTTAAACCTATGTTGAATTCTAAAGCTGTTTTCATAAAAATTTCATAAAAGTTATCCAGTCCTAAAAATAAACAATAAAAATATCTCAAATAAATACCAACTCTTATTTTGCAGCAAATCTTCTAATAAATGTAATTTCAATAGTAAAGAATGATAACAGAGAAACTGTAAAAAATCGTATCTTCTCCAAGCTCAAATCTTAACATATAAAAACGAATGTTTGTCTATCTGTCTGTCCTCGATTTTCTCAAAAATTACTGGACCGGTTTCGCTGAAAATAATACAGTTTATTTTCATTAGTGCCGGAAAGGTTTAAAGAGTAGTTTGAATGACATCCAATATGTAAAACTGTTGGTATAACGTTTTAAAATTAGCATGAAAAACATTGAACTCGCCAATTTGCATTGACGTTAGCCTATAGATATACCACTCTGGTTAGCCACAGATTACATATTCAAAAGAAGAAGGTTTGTTTGGGTAGAATATTTTCAAAATGGAAAACACATGTAGGTAACTACTAAAGAACTTTATTATTTAGACATATTTTGAAAAAAATAAATGTTTGGAATGAAATAATGTTTTCAAATGAATGTTTATTTGTTTCACTTTTTAGAGATAGGAATAGTCGTCACAAGGCATTACTTTCGCTGTTAAATTAATTGCGGCACTAAAGGGATAATCAGGTTTTCAAAACTTCATAACATTTAAAAATAATAAAAAATGTGTATTCCAAGCAAGGCCAGGTAGACATCAGAAGAAGCTTTAAAACATAGTGTTTGTTTATTTAATAAACATGTCAAACCATAAGGTTATAGCTTTCTACGAAAACTTAATAAAACCGTGTTTATCTGAAGCGACCTGCCAGCTAAGTATGTTCTTTTCCGTCTGTTTGTACATAATTCGATAGAGAATAGGAATTAATGTACAGGGCCCGTGAGGTGAATTTGAACAAAAACGGTGCTGTACAAATTATCCTATAATATTTATAGCTAGTGGTTGTGAAGAGGATGAATTACGTAGTTATTGAAATTTCACTTAAATCTAAACTTTTTTTATTTTATTCATTTTTATATTTTTTTACATAAATACCGCACAAGAGTCCCAACTGCTCCCAACCGTCTGGAGCCACTGAGACAATGGCATCCCCAATTGGGGAATGTTGTGAGGCTGAAGGTATCGGGGAGGGGAAGGAGAAGGGGAAGAGGAAGGTGGGAAATACCTTGCTATTCAGATCTGTTTCAAGCAACGTTTCAATTCTGAATGGTGGTCTTTCACCAGGGCGATACTGAGAGTATCTTCCATTCTGGAACGTGCGCAAATACACTTTGTATAATTTATTTTTAAATGTGAAACAACACAAATTAATTAAATAAAATTTACTTGATCACGCCGGGATTTGAACCCGCGACCTTCGGATTCGTAGTCGAGAGCCTTACCCCTCGACCATGGAGGCCGTCAAAACACTTTGTGGAAAAAATACGGCCTCACTAGTGTTAGAAACAAGTGTAATTACCTGCTTATAGCAAATATTACAGTATATTTTTTACACGGAAATTTACCCATGGCTGTATAAAAAAAACAACGCTAGAAAAATTAATTTCCCAGAGGGCGTACGCCGGTTCTAAGAAAACTAACTGCGTTAGTTACCGATATTCCGGAAGTATTTCATATTGTTTTCTTATATCAGTAATTTGATACCTAATACGTGATGATTGCTATTACTCGATTCGGCCTCCTGTTAAAATGTAACAATAATATTAGGACAGTCATTCATATACTCGCTTATATCTAAATTGCATGCAGTTTATAATGAATAATATTATGCAGAGATGGTTAGTGTATTTACCTGCACGGAGTATGGACACGGGAAAGCCTTCAAATCAATATTGTAACTATAATAATAATTTCAGGACTGAGTCATTCAAAAATTCTCTATTACCTAGACTCCACGCAGAAGGAAATACATGTTCAAACATATTAGATGTGTTTGACTGCTCGCAATACAAATACAAACAGACGATTATTGCATACATACTCAACAAATATTAATATATGTGTCTAGAGTAGAAGTATCAGTGAATGTGAGGTATGTTTTGAAAATTTGAATCTGTAACCAATCACTTGGAATGGTACTTACACTATGTTATTCCAGTATTTGTTTTTTTATTATTATTATTTTATCTATGTACCTACTGTGATGTGTTTTGCACCGGTTTACCATAACTAACTATACATGTAAAAGCCCATAGGGCGTATATAATACAATAAATAAATATTAATGTAACCTATTCAAACAAATTCAACGAAATATTATCGTGTTTAATTCGTAGAACTTGATTTCTGTATTTCTTTTGCTATTTTTATAGATTTTGAACTGAGAAATTCTTGTTTGGATTTTATTGATCCAATATCTGTTTCAAACAAGAATTTCTCGGTATAATGTCTGTAAAAAGAGAAAGAATTTTTTTTTTCCAATTTTTATTTTTAAATGTGAGTACCGCAAAAGAGTCGAAATGCTCCAAACCGCCTTGAGCGAGTGTGACTATGGAATCCCCAATTGGGGTATATTATGAGACTGAAGATAATGGGGAGGGGGAGGAGATGGGGAAGAGGGAGAGGAATGTGGGGAAGTATTTTTTTATTTTTTATTTTTGTATATTTGGGAGACAACAGTGTACATGACTTTTAACACCGAAACAGTTGTCATAATAATAATAATTAAAGTACTGCAAAAAAAAAATTTTAATTAAAAGAAAAAAAAAATCTTTAGTCACTCAATCTACGGTTTCATATGGGAAAATGATTTACATCTGTATCGTTGTAATATGTACATATGAGTAACTTATTTAAAACCCATTTGGGTGTTTCAAAAAAATAAATAACAAACATTTTCCACCCTTTCATGTGGGTATCCGGATAGGCAGTAGCATGCAGTATTTATTTTGATTGAAAATGTATTCTTCCTTTGAAAAGCCTTCTGGCGTCTGGCTTTGAACATATATCTCCCTCAATGTTTTCCAGATTTACTGATTCTTGGCGGATTTCACTCATCCAAATCATTCAATTATCTTAAAATTGTTACACCATCTCATCTGTGGATGACCTCTCCTTCTCTTTCCCAACCAAGAAAGCCGTCTGTAGTTTCTGTGATTTCAACGGGATATACCCGTCATATTTCCACCTGACCAAAAACAAAACACATAGCTTTTTCAGATTTCCGTATGTTTGAATATCATATGATATGTTTATAACGACTAAATTAAGCACATCTAGTCGACTTGGAGTGTTGTTTATTTGTTGGCAATTTACAATCATGCTCAGGAACAATGACAAATTACCGACATTATCGATTAAAACAAAAACTTTATTAACATTTCTTAATCCCTAAGTAAATGGATTTATCAAATCAACATAACTAAAGTCAATTTAATAATATTCCATTCCGCCATTAATTTGACATAACAACTTTGCGTACAATGCAAGAGCAGTAGAAAATAAGTACCATACCAGCAAGCTCGGGTTTTCTAAAATCGTTCCATGAGATAATGAGCTCTAAAGCAGCTTTCTCCATAGTTCATCATCGTATAACATGAAACTGTAAAATGATGCTACTATCGTACATCGTATTAGAGATGGCTGATATTTGAAATGAGCGTCACTGTAACTGCGATAAACTGCAGTTCCAACTACAGGAAAATAAATAGAAACATGTTGTTATTCCAGCTATTTTTGGAACCAGTTCCCAATAGTGGACAACACCCAAAAGTATTCCATCAAAACAGTTCCTAAATCCAGTGATCGCAAAGTCACCGGGACAATTTAATAAGAACAGACATATTGACCTTCTCTAAGTGCGTCATTTGAATGCCGGGAACAAAAGTTCAGACTCAGTCTGATTGGTTGTTGGTTGTTTAACGCGGCGTATAGGCACACGAAGATTATTCACGCTATACTAACTATTATGCATTCCGTAAAAAAAAAAGTTTTTTGTCGGTCGTTCAGTGCACACTTCGGCGCCCCAGAAACCTAGAAACAAGTTGTAATATTACCAGTTCAATAGAATACACAATTACTCCTTGTTATGGGACATTATAGGTCATGTTTAAATGATTTACGGTATTATTTCGGCGACCTTTTAGAGATTGCGCCTATGTTCATTGTACAGTATAAACGCATGGCAGATCCGACACCTCTGATGGAGCTTAGGTACAAACAAACCTCGCCCACAACTAAAATATGAAAAAATAGTGGTGTCATAATAAATTTAACATTTTCATACAATATCATATGGCATACGGTAAAATGTGAATTGTATGAAATATAGGAACTAAAATATTTTCGTTCCATTTACCCTTCGATGTTATTATTCGGATTTATTTTACCTCTAATAAACGCGCACTACACCTGCCCGCTTTCTGGATCACGTATTCCAGGCGTTAGCAACCTTTTTGGAATTTAATGTTTACCCATTTACGTAATTAATGAATGTTGTCAATTCCTTCATTTATTTTCCTTTTATGGACTGTGATTAAATTAGGTTCTTTGCAAAATTATAATGATCTATATAATTACTAGTTTTACTACTCAGTCTCTTCTCCAATTTAAACACTTCTCTTTTGAAATCTTTTTCTCATGGAGTAAAATCAAAAAAGATGACATAATATCAAAATAATTAGATGTAATCAAATATAATATAATATTTTTTTCGTGATTGTCAAATCTTTTTTGGTTATTTTGAAAGTTCGAATACCGCGAATGATTCTTCTTTCGAATTGGACTTCTAAATACAATAATATACTTTCGTAGAAAGCATTCACTTTGTGGTTTGAAATAACATTAAATAAATCGCTCTGTTTTGAACCACTAACTTGTTTTAAATCACCTCGTGGTGATAAATTTAATAAGAGTAATATATTTCGCGTTAAATCAAAATATCCCACTTCCTCTTAATCACCCCCTCCTTTGACGATCTGTCTCTTTTTCTCTTTAATATGTTCTCCCATTCTATCTTAGGCATATCTGTGTATCACTGTTCTGTGTCTCCCTCTTACTCTGTTTTGTATTATGTCTCGCCTATATATATACTCACTCTGTGTATTTTTGTTAAGTTTTAAATTTTACCCCGACGAAGCTTACAATAAGCGAAACCAGTTGGTGATAAATTTAAAGTGAATTAGTGGTTCAAAACAAAGTGATTGTTTTGTTAACAATATTATATGATAGATTTTTAGAATGAAAACAGTTTTTTTAGTTTTAGTGGTACACAATAGTCTACGTGTAAAACATCATACCTGGTAGGGAAAAGTTCTCTACATTTTGTTTGAAAAGTTTATCAATTATGTACTTTTGTTACTTAAGTTTATTACTGTGCTACCGGTTTCCACACATACATTCACTAGCATTCTTAAAAATAACTAATTTAAGAAGTACAGAAATAATTAGACATTATTAGGTGAGGGTAGTGGGAGTGGGAGTGGTGATTTGGAGGGAGGGGCGGTGGGAGGAGTCGAAGTAAGTAGAAAACATGGTTAACAAAGGTGATTTACAGGGTACAACCGGTAGCGCAGTATTGCAATTAAGAAACAAAAGTACTTTTGTACAGTAACTTCACACAGGAGACCCTGAGGGAAATAATTTCCCACAAGGCCTATATTATATTTGGGGATACTGTGGGAGGGTCTTTTAGAGGATAGGAAGGAGTGAACTTGGGACTTGAAGATACCCATGTTGTAAGATGGAGGAAACAGACAGGCCGGCAGATCATTCCGCAGCCGAGCTGTTGAACACAAGAACGAGTCGTAGAAGCGACCCGTTCTCATGTGGAAAATGTCAACCCTGTGCAAATTTTGGGTGCACGTTTGGCGTGTTCCCGACTATCCACCGGTGCCGAAGGGATCAAGTTGACGCTAGTTCCTCAGAGCATCTTCCATTAAAATACCGGTAGAACAAGTACAGCATTCCTAACCGACGTCTGTGCTCCAAAGATTGCCGTCCGTTCGTTAAGATAGGTGAATCTATCAAACGGACCGCCCGTTTCTCCACACAGTCGAGAGTTTTTTTTAGATATTTTGGCGCTCCCGACCATAGGTGGCTGCCAAATTCTACGGCGGGCGCACATAGTGAATAAAACTCTTCAAGTTTTTTTGTTTGTCCTCGATGTTCTCGAAAATCACTGGACCGATTTCGCTGAAAATAGCACAGTTTGTTTTTATTAGTGTCGGGAAGGTTTAGAAAGTAGTTTGAATGAAATCCAATATGTAAAACTGTTGCAATAACGTTTTAAAATTAGTATGAATAACATTGAACCCGCCGTGTTTTATTTAGGTTAGCCCATATATATAACACCCTGGTTAGCCAAAAATTGCACATTCGAAAGAAGAAGGTTTTTTTGGGTAGTTAAGAACTTTATGATTTAGATATATTTTGAAAAAATAAACGTTTGGAATGAAATGAAATAAAATATTCAAATGACTGTTTCGTTATTTGGAGATAGTTACTTTCGCTGTCAAATCAATTATTGTACCCGAGCACATCAGCTAGTGCATATAGACCGACTAGTAATATACTCGTACACCGACTTCCTCTTCTGAGATCTCGTTTGGAAACGCGAGAACCCTGAGAAGGGGTTTTTGTTTTATATTGTGTTTGAGAATTGGAGATCTTGACTAAGGTATTTGATATATCGTCGTCAATAAGAAAATACCTCCCATGAAACCTAAGACCTTGTACCATATTTATTTATTGTGTGAATCCCCACATTATGGTCTAGAAAGGCGAGAGTGAACCTAGGTCTTGCAGATACCATTGTTATAGGTGGGAAGAAACACAAATGCCTGCGAATCATTCCACAGTGTATAACAAAATATGTATTCTAGATCACATAGGCATTATCTTCCTTTTCTATGCGAATACCGCACGAAAACTGCTCGGAATTAGTGGGACTACGGCATTTCCAATTGAGAAGTGTTAGGAGATCTGGTCACCAAATACAGCTTAAACCGATTAAAACAAAGGTTCCAAACTGGATTGACGTTTCACCAGAGCGATTTTGAAAGTATGCATCTGTAACTCTGGAACCTGTCCCTGCCTGTATAATAAACGATGTGTTATGCATTCCTAAACTGTGGCCTATTTTACCTGCTAGCACGTGGCATACACCATCTATATTTTTAACCACAGAATCCTGGGACGTGTACATGGAAATCGAGTGATATCGATTGTCCGTGTCTATGGAAGCGGGGATTACTATTGAGCCACTCGACCAGAAACTATCACTTCGGAGAGGAGGACATCGGTATGGGCGGGAAATTTTACTTGCAAAAGACCGCCAATATTTCACGCTCTTTACATCACGTGACTCGGGAGACATGTATCGTGTGTTGCCATGTAAAAAAGCTCACTCGTTAATACGCTCTGAGTAAATACGAGATACCTAAAAATTATCGTCTGAGTAATTTCGCTGCGCCATTTTATTAGATGCTTACAGCCGTTGTTCCCAATTTTACAGAGCAATTGGTGAACTGAAATTTTCCCCAACACTGTTCAAATGCACAACTATGCAACTCTCGATCAAGTGACTATCAGATTTACGATCAAGTTAGGAGATCGATTCAACTGGATGAAAGCTATGCTCAACAAAAGACTAGTTATGAAAAGTGTCAACAGAGTGAAAAAGTGTCAGCCAATAGTCAAACGTTATTCGTTTCGCGAACTATTTTTTGAGAATTATTTAATCTTCAAATATCGAATGACAAAGACTTATTTACCCGTTTTAAAATGTCAAAAACATGTTTTTCGTATGTTTTAAAAAAAATTGAAGAGAATTTAAGTTTTTCAATTTAGTATAAGCTACATTTGGCTTGTTTTTCGCCGAGAAAAAACGGTAAACATTCGAAAAGGCTGTACGTTCGTCGCATTAGCAAAAACCTTATTTTTCAACATATTCTTAATGAATACCCACGCTTGTAAAATATAAAACGTTAGTTTATATATTGGTATTTATATCAAATGGCGCGTATTTATGATAAATATATGCTTAACTCATCTATATTAATTCAACACAGGAATTTTTTTATTTAATGTCATTTTAATGTGTATGAAAGTGGTCGAAATCTCTTGAATGATCAATGATAAGTAATGCTTGGAAACAGTCGAATAGAGCGTTGCTCAACAAAATACTTGACTGATCAGTGTCTCAGATTGATCAATCGACAAATTAGAAAGATCTGCCGTATGTTTGTCTTCTTTTTTTTATCTAATGTTTGTCCAAATTAATGAAATATTATCATATTAGGATTTAAAAAAATGCGTTAGTTTCAAAAATTATTAGTGATTTTCAGTAGAAAATTCGCGTGAATTTGGCTTTATTTTCGTGAAAATGTTGTCGCAAACACGAAATTTTCGGATTACAGTAATTTAGCACAAGTTTATATCCGCTTCGGAATAGCCCAGAAAAAAGAAATATATCAGTATTTTATCGAAGTTTTTTTATCTCAGACTGTGTAAGCGAATACATATTTTTCTTCGGGACGATCGCTTCAATGGCAGAACGACCTACTTGCATTCTGCAAACTTTGACTGTGACAGCCTTTGAGTAATTTATTTGTACAATAAAACCCACTCTATCTCAGGACAGGGTAAGATCCTTTGACATTTCAATGGCTGGGTTGTTCAATGCTGGACTTTTAGGAACATGTTATTTTTAAATCTCGACAGAGATATCAGAATTTTTTAGAGGGAGTGGAAAAATATTGTAAATTAACTTGCTGGGGACGCTCAGGGATCCCATTCATTGAAATGCGGTCGCTTGTTGTATTACAATAAGCGTTGTATTTTTAATATTGAAAAAAAAAATCTTATTATTTCATAATAAGACCTCGTGAATATCATATCATATCTTCATCAGAGGCGTGTATATGTCTATGACCAAAGGTAGGCTATGTGTCATTTTCCAAATTATGATACGAATTGTGCATTGAATATTTGAAAATTACTATTTTATTATCATCTTTCACTGATTATTGTGGTCAACTGAATAAATGAGCAACCAAATTCAATAAATAAAAAATAATTCTTACAATAGGCACTGCTTTTCTCATTACATATGTATATTTATATAAACACAAACAATTTTTTTTTATTAGTTAAATTTTGTACCCCGATGTTGCTTGTGTGAAACGAAACTGTAAGATCTTAATAAATTAAATAAACTTCGTGGTTATAAACAAAGTTATTGTTTTATTTCATTAATATGTGAAATCACTAAGTTCAATATTAAAGTAGCCGTCAATAGAATGCTTGCATGTATCGCTAAACCGTTAATTTTCATTAACTCATATTTGCAAAAAATATTTTAATGTTAACATTTTATTAACATTACGTGCACATGATTCCATAATCAATTACAATTTTAAATAACTTGTAAAAATTCATTTCGGTTGGAAGGCCGATTAAAAAAAGTTACGTTATCATGCTGATAAATTACAAAAATTCAGTGTGCAATCGGTCATCACTGTCCCACCATATCTGTAGTAGTTTTTAAAACAATAAAAAAAGAAGAAAAAAACTTTTTAATTCACTCTTCATATTGTTGTAGTATCCGGCTGGGCCTGAAATTATCATTATTTTTCGAGATCTCTCATCGAAAATCATTTACAAAATATGGAGCAAACAAATTGGCGTTTTGTTTTAAATTTTTGGTTTTAGGTAGTTGTTTTTTTAAATCTTCCTATCTCACTATGGAAGTAACGTCTTAAGTTGAAAAATAGTGAGATGATTTGAAAATTTATCACAGAATGTTCTAAGTTCATGACAGTAGAGTTCACCGGTCGAGAGTTTATATTGTTTTAGCACACTAAATTTCTGATTAAAAATTACTTTTTTTTCTGTATTGCTTGAATGGGTAGTGTAAGCGACCATTGTCGTTACAAGACTGTAAACATGTAGGGTGCTGGATGAAGCCACTTTCTATGCTGGTACGGGGCCGACTATCCTTGAGGCAGGTTCAGGAATCCTTCAGGTGGGAGGCAGGAGAAGTGAAAGACTTTCTTACAAGATGTGACTGGGTACGAGTCACGATTGCTCGTCCGAGTGTGACTGGTTTTATTTTCGGAAATTTTCGCTTTTATAGCATTACAAAGTGATACAAGTTTTCTACACTAGGGGCGCTGCTGAGGCAGACATGTAAATGAGGGTCCGTGCACGGTACTGCGCTGCTACGGGGTTAGTTGCATTGTCAAAAACCCGCAACACGGTATCGTGCTGTCGCGGAGTCGGATGTGTTATCGAAGTGATAGGAAAATCTGCCACACGGTATTGGGCTCCTGCGGAGTCAATCTATTATGGAAATTACCGTGTGCTCCAATCACGTCGATAACACTGCGAGATAAAACAAATATTATAAATCTTACATAAGATACAATGGCACGAGATAATAAGCTAATGGTACAATATAAATTACGAAGATAATATAATGTCGCAAAATTAGAATCCTAAGAATCACGATAATTACGATCACGTCGGTTACAGGTAGGTACCATATTTTTCAGATTACTTATACGTAGTTATTAAATAAATCATGTTTTGGGTTAAACAAATTTGAAACCAAAATAATAATTATTGCAGTGGCGTGCATCGCTCCATGACCAAAGGAAAGCTGTGTGTAATTTTTCAAGTTGTGGTATGAATTGTGCATTAAATATTTTAAAACAGCGATTTCATTATAATATTTCACTGGTTGTTGTGATGAATTGTAAAAATTGTCTTAGCAAATGCATGAAAAAAAAACATTTGGAAGAGATATTGTAGTATTTTTTTGTTTTTGTATTTCCTTTTATGGTATGTTTTTCTTAGGGTAGATACAGCTTTGCAGCCTTTATGGACTGCTCACCACTACTGTTCATTGAAATTAAATAAGTATTCATAAATATTGATAAAAACTAAAATATTTTGCCGTCAAAACATAAAAAGTCTCACTCAAAAATAATTAAGTGTAGTCTTTCAAAATCGACAGATACAAGTAGCTTAAATGGCTTTAGATATATTTAGTTTATTTTGTTAAATTTTCTTTTGGTGGTACCTTTTTCTTAGGATATATACGGCTTTTCAGCTTTTGTGGACTGCACGCCACTGCCCAACGGTGCATTTCGGGATCTTACCTTCCTTTTTCGTTATTTTTGGATACCCTTTCAATATCCATCATCGAGACAATTATGTACTTTATGAATAGTTTATGTTTATTCGTATATTAGTAATATCCTGTAACAACTTATCCACCTTAGCCCTCTTGGTAATAACTACCCTTGTAGCAATCATATTAACCAGTCTTCCCTTTTATAATGTTAATAGTAAGCTTCTAAATTTCAATGGCCTGTGTTATAATCAAGCGAACTAAATAGATTTTGGGTCTCCCCATCACTTCAAAATCAAGGAAATTGCCAGTATTTTGCATGGATAATAGAATCAAAGAGCATGAGATGTTTGCGTGCCGACTGTCCCGAGCTACGACCAAACTGCACGGACTCTCAAATCGGCGAAGCCAAAGCCTTCGAGTGAACGATTTTGGCGGCACATTTGTACGCGCGCTTACATACTAGTAATGGTTCATGGCCTATCTCTCTTGTTAAAACAGAACAGTGACAAAACAGAAAATAGTTAAAAATTAGTTTGGCTAGGCTTGTTAAGGTATGATTAGACTAAGTTAGGTTAGGTTATAATGATAATAGCGATGATGATTTGTGTTATAATATTGTTTTCCTTTTCTATTTTATGTCACTATTAAACGTTTGAAAAGGGTTGTTTACTTTATGGTTTAGAATCTTTATGTACTTGTAATTTTCGATAGCTCTTTACATTATGTTCTAAAATCCGTGTTAAAGCCCAGATGGGCGTACAATCAAATAAATAAATACTCTATTCCATCACCGTTCTGTTTTCCACTATTATGTTTTGCCCGTATTTTGTTTCGTCACTGTTCTATTTTGTCACTACTTTAAATGGTCGCTATACTGTTTTTTCACTGTTGTATTTTGCACTGTTTTGTATTGTCATTGTTCTGTTTTGCCATTTTTCTGTTTTGTCACTTTTCTATTTTGTCTCTGTATTGTTTTGATTTTTTTTTGTTTTATTAGTATTCTGTTTTGCACTATTTTATTTGGTCGCTGTTCTGTTATGGTACTGTTTTGTCACTGTTCTGATTTATCGCTGTTCTTATTTAACGCTGTTTTGTTTTATTATAGAATTGAATTCTATTCTGTCTTACCAGTAGGTACACAAAATCTGAACAAATAGTCAGTATTTAGTGCTGCGAATTCATCAGCCACCGCGGGTTTGTCCGGATGACCGAGTTTGCAACCCCGTATACGTCAGACACCCCTTTGTTGTTTTCCATTCTGTTTGGCCCGTATAGACCTTGTTACGTTTTCAACTGGGCTTAGAGGCGGCATCTATTCAATGTTGAACCTTGTCACTTGCACGGTGATTGAAAACTCTTATGACAATTATCTCTTTTTTTATTTATTACAAAAAAATACATTATAACGAACTCCAGTCCAATTTTTTTCAAGCAGAAAGAAAGGCAAATCACCTATTTTTCAAATGTTCACGAATCGCATAGAGTAAGTACACAGTATCTACCTAGGGGTGAAATAGTTCATACTTTTTAATTATTTTCTTATAATTAATAGGATGAACGTTGTTTACACAAATGTTTTTAATATATAAATATCTGCATTCTTCAGATGCAAAGCTTCTCTCATCAGGGTAAATGATATATAGTATATTCTTTATTCTGAAATATATAGATGTTTATATATTAAAAACAGTGGTTTAAGTAAAGTATCTCCTATTAATTATGTCAATAATGATGCCACAAAATAACAAGAGTGGAAGATACTCTTAGTGTCGCCCTGGTGAAAGACCACCATTCAGAATTGAAACGTTGCTTTAAATGGCTTTTAGCCGTGTTTGGTGACCAGATCTAAATAGCCAGGTATTTCACCGCCTTCCTCCTCCCCCTCTCCTTCCCTTCCCTAATACCCTCCATTCATTCATCATTCCCCAATCGGGGATGCCATAGTATCACTGACTCCAGACGGTTGGAAGCGGTTGGGACTCTTGTGCGGTTTTCATATAAAAAAATAATAAAAAAAATTAAAATTACATATTTATCGACGAAATTTTTGTGTTTAATTCGTTTAACTGCATATTTTTTTATTATTTTTAAATATAGTAAATAACAATTAACATCTAAAAAATATAAAACATTTAAATAAATCAATGGCATTCACGTCCTAAAGAAATACACGGTAAAAAAAATAATGAAAAAAACTTAAAATACATTTTACAAGAAACTGATTTTAGGTGTATATTCTAAGTTCACTTGGAAAAAATGTCTATATGTTTAAATACTTATGTTTTATTTCTCAAAATTACGTTTAATTTATTATCTGCAATTAGTGTATGGGTACCAGAATATCATGTTCATGGTACTTATTATATCTATTTAATAACCAATAATAGTACTCGCTCTCTAAACACGAGAATTACTCAGTAAGAGAGGTATTAATTGAAAAAAAAATAGAAACGTCATTATAAAACGAATAAGAAAACATTTCCATTTAATGTATTAAAACTAAACCATTAATAAACACATTGAAAACTCATCTAGCTGAAAGAAGCATTTTTTTATTAGAAATAAGGAAATATTATTTATTACTTTCGTTTATTTTTTTTATTTTATTTATTTTTTTAATATATTTTTGTAGAAATATTTAAGAGTAAGATTCTTGAGAAATATTTATGTTTTAAGTTTGTTACATATGTTTTTCATGTTTTTATTATATTATATGTATTGTTTTTTTTTAATGTTTTTATTTTACATGTTTTGTAACCTTGTCTGTAAATTTTAAGTTTTAAATAACAAGCTCCCGTTAGACAAACTATAAGAAGTAGTTTATTTGGACTTTTTGCATTGTACTTTTTCTTTCGTAAATTTTTTTTTTTAAATAAAGAAATGCGGGGAAAACAGATTTCGACTATAAGTACTTCACATAATAGAGAATCTATTATCACAATAATTTTCTCAGTAAATCGGTTTACCGGTAATAAATCATTGTAGGCACGAAAAATGTTTTATTTGGGTGTGGGTAAATAGAATCCTTGAAATAAGTCGTCTCAACGTGGCCTAAGTACATACTTAGATATATTTTCTACGTCAAGCCTTTTTTGAACAACGACTACGAGTTTTCGTGATTTTTACAGGCGAAGGCTAATTTTTTATGTTGTTTTAAATTTCAATCTGCAAAAAACTCAACTTACACGTTTTCCCGAGGATTCAATCACAACGGCTTTGAACTTTTCTTTTGTTATTTTTGAAGGTTAAGTGTTTGAAGATTCGAAAAAAGGATTTGTATCAAATTGAAATATTATCTAGACTACGTGTATTTGTTTCCAAAACTTTTTACAACGAATATACCCACTAGAAAAAAATTACGGAAATTCAAGGATGGGTGAAAATTACCATAAAATCGTCAAGAACTTTACAGGACATCTTCCGTTTACTTGAAACATTTTTTTTCCGCTGATATGATTTTCTTGTGTTATCCATTTTTTCATTATCATCGCACTACTTCCCAGGGTTGGGAGTTGTCTACATCTACAAATGTTCTTCACTACCTCCAGTCCTTAGGCATTCTTCTCTAGTACTCGGTCTTTCTGATGCAATCCTGCTCTAATCTTCCTTCACAAAGTTATCCATCTCTGTCTCGGTTGCTGCCTCTGGATTCCTTCCACTAAGGTACCCCCTTTGCAGTGTTTTTTTTAGTACATAAAACAGGCAATATGGCCAAAACTTACATACACGAATGCTTAAAAAAATAAAATAATAATGAGTACATTAAACAACAATGATTATCTCAGTGAGAGTTATATAGGGTGTTTTATTTAGAGGTTTGGTTTTTAAACACCTTTTTAAACACATGTGAACTGGCCTACACGATCGTGTGATTTTACGCCATTAGATTACTTTCTTTGGGGATATGTGAAGTCACTAGTCTATACTGACAAACCCTCTGGTTGGACCATTTGGAAGTCAAAATTCACCGTGTTATTGCCGATATACGGCCCCAGTTGTTCGATAAACTTGTCGAAAATTGGACTTCACGTTTGCTCTTCATTACAGCTAGCCATGGCACTCAAATGCCAGAAATCATATTTAAATAATAATGGCATAAAATTATCTACTAAATAAAGCCAATATCATAGACATTAACATTATTGTGTTTTTTTTTTTTTTGAATTTGTATACCTCTGAAAAAACACCCTTTACTAGATGTTGCGAACGTATGTCCAAGTGTATGAAAGGAATAATCAAGTATGAAAGAGACAGCACGCCTTATGGAAGTATATAAGCGATTTAGAGGTTGTCTCATCCTTCTTCTTACGTCAGCTTCATACTTGTAACATTGCAACAGGGATAATTAAACCAACCTACCAATATACGAGTTTGGTTCATCGCCACACAAACCTCGATATTATTTGAGACGACACGCCATAGTACCTTGGCGTAGTCATGACATTTGGCGCAGCTGGGTCAGAAAAATATCATATTTCTTATATGATTTTGATTTATGCTAAGCCCATGTAATTTTTTTGAATATGTAATAAACATTATTCTCTTTTAAAACGTTATGTTTATCGTATTGCGTAATAATATTATCATCATTTCGAATTAATAAGTAATTCCTTTCCCCCTCAACAGAACTAACAAACATTGGAATACCAAATGTATTTTTATTTTTATGTGATACCACACAAGAGTCAGTGCTCCTCCCAACCGTTTGGAGCCAGTGAGATTATGCCATTCCCAATTACTGTATGTTGTGAGACTGAAGGTATTGAGGAGGGGAAGGATATGGGGTAGAGGAAGGTTGGGAAGTACCTGACTATGCAGACTGGTCACCAAAAATGGCTAAAGCTATCTCAAGCAATGCTTCGATTCCGAATGGTGGTGTTTCACCAGGGTGATACTGAAAGTATCTACCACTTTGGAACATGCCGTAAATATACTGCATATTATTTTAAATTAAGTGAAATTACACAATTTAATAAAATAAAATTTGATTGCGCACGCCGGAATTTAAACCCGCAACCTCCGGATTCTTACCCAAGGATCAACCACGGAGATCGTCAAAATATGTATTAATTACATGAACAACATGTGTAATTTTCAAAGAAATTTTGTTGGCAAATTATTCTCTTTCAATAGCCACGTTCTGTTAGTTCGCGCCATACTTTCCGGTTCATTCGTTCAGTTTACAAAAGCGCGGGAAATTTAGTCTGCCTCCCCAATAAACTATACGCTACACTATTCGATGCACACTATGCGGGTATATACTATATAGTTTTACCTTGTACACTACTCGGCCAGGCAGCCAATAAGGTTGAGGCCAATAACGTAGTGGGGACGCTGTGGCGATACCAGCGCCACCGGAAGCCGTGGCGGCCAAATCGGAAATGTAACCCCGGAAAATGGCCAAAAAACAAGTAGATGGGCACCTAATCGGGTGTAAAGCGAAGTGAACAAGGTATAAAATGAGTACCGTTTTGTGTAATGAAGTAAATCTACACCGACACAAATAAAAGTATGAGAACTTAAGGAAAAACTACGTTTATTCAATTTTTCACAATAATTTATTTCAATTTAATAATTTATATTTATGATTATTTGTTTTTATAGTTGGTACCTACTTGTTTTACTCGTAAATTGGATTTTTGTACAGTCTGAAATTTAAAAGTAGACAGAATTTAGGGTAATGCGATCATTTAGAAGGTTTTAAATGACAACACAAAGATGGCTTATAGGAGTTAGTTTAAAAAACACATTGGTCCTATTGCAAATGTATCGCTTTAACCGAACGGTGTTCGGAAATTAGAGATACTCCCCGAAAGGAGATGATTCTACGTCAGATTCTAAGATAATTTATGGTTTAAACTTTTTTTTATTACTTAACGCTTTGCAAGGAAGATAATTATAGGGAAATATGACTTTGTTGGTATTTCTGAAATTTTATATATGAAAATAACCATGTATTTGATGTTAAATAAATAAACAAAATGAAATTAACAGATCAGAATCATAATTTAAAATAAAAAAAAACGTTAAAAAATTAATTGCCTTGTTCCGTTAAAACGAACTATCAAACGCGAATATGTGAATTTAATGTGAAGAACACTTTTCAAAGACAAAGTCAGTAGCTTGGTGTTACCATAGTAACGATGTTTTATAATAATAAAATAGTATAGTAAAATGATAGTAATAGTAAATAGTAAAATAATAAATATCTACAATTAAATGCCAAGCTATAAAATTTTCTGTTCCCTTATTTGTCTTTGAAGTAAGCTAAAACGTCTATTTTGTCTTGTGTAGGATTTCAACACTTTTTTCGAAATCACTTTTCTGATTGATAAAAAGTGAAAATACTGAAAATTAAATTCTGCGTGTAGTTTTATAATATATGTGTGTCAGTGGCGTGCAGTCCATAAACGCTGAAAATCTGTGCCTGCCTTAAGCAAAATTATCGTTTTCAAAAAAAAAATTCATGAAACCTTTTCTTTCAATCATAATCATTTTACTCAAAAACGTACCTTTGTAATTTTCAACCAGAGACATCTGATGACTTAAATTTAAGAAGATGTTCTGGATTTTTCATCATGATGTAGTGGTGAAAGCTACATGGAAGCTACAGCCCATCCTTGGTTAATGCACTCCACTGGTGTGTGTTTAGATAAATGCATAGTTCAGAGCTCATCATTGCATCCCAGAAGCTGTGCGATTTTCAACTCGCCAGAATTAGTTGTTTAAAAGTGTTGATATGTGGGTTTCATTACGATTGCGCACTTGAGGTGAACCTTCAGAAAACTGCGCTATAGAAATTAACTCTTATTATTATTATTATTGCATTATTTTTCTTATACTGTAAAAATGCCCAAATAAAATCCATTGGATAGGTTAATTCTTTTTTTTTTAAATTTAATGTAAATCAAATTTAAAATGTTGTTCTACGAATCAAACACAAAAACAACTAACAAATTCATTATCTAGAACTTCCTAAATTTATTTTACCAATCGTACTACGTACTTGTACATTTTGTGAGGTTATGTTTTAATTCTGCAGATTTTGAATAGCGATTTTTCCTACTTTGCCTTTTTTAACTTTGATAATTTATTCCTGCAGAACGACGCTCTACTGTGGAAAAATGAATAGATCGTAGATATTAGCGCAGTCGGTGAAGCGGGAAAAAATAGTCTCGTTTACCTTGATTTGCTTACCTTAATAAAAAAAACCTTATCCTTGGAAAGAGAATATTGTGTTTTAATAAAAGCTTTCTACGTGGCCTTTAATCAGCGGATTGCTAAATGTAATAAGTGAAGAAATAAGGTATTAATAATTTGTATGTATATACAATTATCATCAGTCACCAGAGTCCTATTAATTTCGCGTTTGCAATGACGAAAAATTTTATTTATTTTTCGCGAAAAAAACGTGAATATTTCTATTTTTAGGCGATAATCACTTATTTTTTTTTTCAATATTTTTCGTTCTACGTAAAATAGAATGCAGCTAACTTCACATCAAAAACATCGAGTACAGTTAATTTTATTTCATTTTCAAAACCAAAGCCATAAAAACTGAAAGTAACAACGCCTTTTTCGAAAATTCCACTGAATATATAACGTCAAAAACAACGCGAATTTCTCACCTGTAAAATTCACTTCATACTGTTTTTTTTTCTTTCTTTTTATCGCTTATCGGTCATTGCCAATCGTTGATATCATCCGTTTATATGTGATGTGTTTTCAAATATCCACTTAAATATCACAAAAGTTAGTTCCTTTTTGGCGCCATGCACAGATTAGTTTGCAAATCCTTACATGAAACCCGAATCACTTTTCGATATTAATGAACATTTAGCCTATAAAAGTTGCTTGCGTGTTAATTTCGGAAGCAAAATAATGTATTCAACGATAATCGTTTTGAATAATTTCCAAGGTAATTTAAGCAGGGCATGGTATCTGGATCTATTCGGTTTTGACGTTAAAGACCGTTCTAAAATTCCATTGGAACCTTTGGAGCGCCCCATAAGAGGAAATAAATCCAAATTTCCATATCAAAAGTTGTATTGTTCGGCGAAAGAGGTAAGTATATTTCCTTTATGTTCGATATTCACACACTTTGCTTCGAAAACAGGTAGCGAATTTCGGGTCTAAATTAGCACGGGCAACTAAGGCGGGATGTAAATCAATTGTTCGCTCGACTCCGGCATTCTTAGTTAGTTGCGAACCCAAGTAATTTTACGCTGGGTCGATTTACTAAGGAACAGTACGATATTTCATTCTGAACGGTCTCGATAATTCTTGCATTTTATCCAACTCCATGTTAAAGTTTCAGATAAGTTATTACAATATAATCAAGTAACTAATATTTGTAGGCATTAATACTCTCTTTTGCATAATATCCTTGACGGCCTCCGTAGTTGAGTGGTTACGATCCTTGACAACGAATCCGGAGGTCGTTGGTTCAAATCTCGGCTTGCAAAAGTTAATTTTATTTTACTAATTTGTGTTATTTCACAATTTATTCACTCGAAATAATAAGTAGTTTATTTGCGGCTCGTATTTGATTACAATATCTGAATAGCCAGGTACTTCCCCACCTTTCTTACCCCATCTTCATCCCATCCTCACTTCCTTCAGCCTCACAACGTACCCCAATTGGGGATGCCATAGTCTCACTGGCTCCAGACGGTTGGGAGCAGCTGGGACTCAAAATAAAAAATCTGTACCCGAGAAGCATACGGATGCAAGTCCAAAACACGAAATGTCCAGGAGAGCCGAAAAACTACGTTTTTCTAGCAAATCTCTCGTAACTACTTCCACAAATATAATGACAGATTTAAAATAAAATAAAACACATGTACGATTTCGACGATTCCAACGAACAGTGTCGGATGTGTAAATTGGTAACTTTGCATGAGAGTTGTAGTAGTTAAAATAATATGGTTTTCCAATGAAATGAATAGGGGTTTATGCAAAATATCAAAAACAACACTATATTTCTATATCACAAACATAATAAAAGTATAGACGTGAAACTCTAAACAGTTCTATGAAGAAGATACCATTTGCACATCCGAAATTGTTATTTGGGACCATCGAATTCTATCAATTTGGGTTAAGAAGTTAGTTTTTTTTTACTTTAATATTTTACTTTTTGACCTTTCAAAAAAAAATCTAAATAGGTTTATCTACTTGAGTCATGCTGCTTAAATAAATTAAATAATTATGTTTTACATGGCACTTGCTTTTTTTTATTTTTTATTTATTAATTAATTTTTTGATACATACACTCCCACAAACAAGATACAATGGTTATAAACTTTTTTTTTTTTCAACATTAAATCATAAATACATCTGAACACATGTACATAAACCTACGTGTAATGTATATAATGCAAAAAATCCTACATAGGCAAGGCCACTGCGTGGTTATACCAGGGGCGCTATTCCCGTTCTTTTTAAGGAAGATTTCTTACGTTTTTCCTTAGTGTTAAAGACTTCTTGATTAACTGCGAAATTCGGTGAGACATTGTAAAAAGATACTAAATAGATTGTCAAGAAATTATTTGAAAACACAAACTGATGAAATATCTTCATCTAAACTAAAACTTTTAAAAATAATTACATTATGTTAAAATTCATTTTAATACATTTTTATTTTATTTTTAAATACCGTAAGTAATCTTTTTAGCGAAAAATTACGTTTTGTAAAAATGTACCTACCCCATTAGATAGTAATGACCTTTTTTTTGTCTCTAGTTCTAAAAGTGACATTTGAATTTGCGCTTGACGTGAATTGTCAAAGATGTCAACATCTATATAATGTTTAATAATGTTTACCAGCTAATTATGTTTAAAGTAAATAATAACGTAATTGGTAAAATACTTAATATTGAGTTTTCCTCTTGTTAGAACATCACAAATATTGAGTTTTTCTCTTGTTAAAACATCGAAAATATTGATATTTTTTATTACTGTCGCTCGCTGAATTCAACTGACAGCTGTCATCCGAAAGAACCGCAACCGCAGTTGAGTAAGAAGGCTTTAACCCTACGGAAAAAGTTAAGGAATCTTCCTTAAAAGAAACGGGAATAGCGATCCTAGTATCAGTTAGTGGCAGTATATTAGTATATTTGTATTTTTTTTATTTAATATAAATACATATAAAATATTTAATAGCTAGTTGCAAAAAAATTATACATTTATTTAACAAAAAGTGCCCAATTCAATAGAGAAAGATCTCTCGTGTTTGAGTTGGGGAGTACCGCCATCTAGCGATAATAGTGAATAAATAAAAGTAATAGAAATAAAAGTACATCAAAAATGTAATATAGATAATGTTTGTGTTATTATGTATTCTATTCTATTAACATATTTATTAATTTGGTAAACATTAGTAGCAATTTTTCGCTCAACCAGATAATTAATACAATGCGGAGATTCAAAAATAATGAACAAGATTACGAAAGAGACGATTAGAAGGCTGGGAGCGGATAGATTTTAAAATGTTAACTACACGCAGGAAGCCCGAAGAAAATAATTTCTCTCAGGGCCTGTCATCTTTGTGGATGCTTTGTGAGGAAAGGAAGGAGAAAACCCGAGTCTTGAATATATACCCACGTTGTGAGAGTAATCAACAAGGCCGTCAAATCATTCCCGAAAATATACTTGTTATTTCTAAAATATACTAAGTGAATACATCCTTCAGACAAAGAAATAACAAATTTATTGCTGCTAAATTATATAATGCTATTCCAAATAAATACAAAAAAAAACAGAAATTGTTATTATTTTTATAAACAATAATTATTAATCTAAAACACTCATCCAAATTGAAAAAACCTTCCGAGCAAAGATAAATGTCGCCGGCAGGACTCGAACCCGCACCCTTCTAATGTCCGGCCAGATGCTCTACCGTTGAGCTACGTCGGCTTATCGCAAACCCGCCAAGTTAATCAATATATACTAGTGTTCCATTTTAATAATTACTGTTTTTATTATATTTTCACCTGTAAACAACCAACTTTATTGGTATGAGAGAGGCTTGTAACGGCTAAATCCCTCAAATAGATGGCGTCGAGACAAATTATGTCTAAATTTTATTGGTGAAAATTGCTTTGACTTGTCAAATATTTATTAATTGATAAACTAAAGTTCTTAAAAACTTAAGACAAGATTTTTGTGCATAGCGCAAAGGGTAACAATTATTATTTTTATAAACAATAATTTATTAATCTAAAACACTCATCCAAATTGAAAAAAACCTTCCGAGCAAAGATAAATGTCGCCGGCAGGACTCGAACCCACATTTATCTTTGCTCGGAAGGTTTTTTCAATTTGGATGAGTGTTTTAGATTATAATTATTGTTTATAAAAATAATTTGTTACCCTTTGCGCTATGCACAAAAATCTTGTCTTAAGTTTTTAAGAACTTTAGTTTATCAATTAATAGAAATTGTTATATTTAAAACTACAGTCAAAACATGGCTAAGTGACCTGAGCGATAGCCATGTTACAAACACTATAAAGACACTTTAAGACAACTAGAAAAACTACAAAAAAAGTGCAGGCCGCCTCAGACCAGGAGACCCTAGCGAAGGGGACTGCGAACACTGTGTCTTTATCCTTATATTATTTGCATTAAACCGATAATATATACTCTTTATATAATATGCGTTATACTTATAATAAATATATTGTATTTATTCCTGAAGGCATATTCATGTAAAATTTTTACGTAGATACTAAAAAAACAGATTTAATTAAATATTCATATTAGTATCAATTTCGCACATACGCAGATTAAATAAAATCTCCTCTGAAACACGAAACCCTTGTATTAACAAAAAAAACTTATAATGGGATGGAAACTTAGCGAATTTTTACCACATTTTTTTATGCGAACAAATAACGTTTCTCTGCGGAAACTGAGACTCATTAAAAAGTTTTGTTTTTAATATTAAATTTTGGTGGATTCTGAAAGGCTGTAACTTTTGTGTGCCGTAAAGCGTTGTTCCAGAAGGCAAAGGTTATAAAAAAGCCTTCCGCAGAAGCTCTTTTTAATGTTTTTGTGGTCCGTTAGGGATGTTTTTTGTCTCATAAATAAATTCTTGCCGCTAAACTTTAATGTTTTCATATTATTATTTTTATTTCGACTGTAAACGGTCAAGTGTTTAATGTGCCATGAAAATAACGCTTCTAGTAAAAAGGAGTCATAAACTACCATCATTTTGGACCACATTGTTATCCTAAGTAAAAATGCTGTTGTAAAAACAACAAAAAAATTAAATAAACAAAGGGTTTCAAATAAAGTGTACTTTAACTGGATTTTTTCACAAATAATAATACTATTTCTATAAATGACTTTTATGTTATGATCTTATTATTTAAGCGATAATCCCTCACCCAACACAAGAACATTGTTTCTTTATGATGAGGAACAGCTATATTATGTTTTTTACACTATATGAATCGTGTTTTATTTATATACTTATTGTAAAAAAATCGCACAAAAAATAAAAAAAATTGCATTAAAAGTTAAGGACATTTATTTTTATTTATTATCGTTACATTCAAATCAGTGGTAAAAGCTTCGTCATATTCTCAAATAGTTAGGGGTAGAGACAAAATCTAACGACATAACCTAGTCTTGAATATAGCAAAAAATCTCTCGTGTATCTGAGGATGAGGAGATTTTTTTTAAAATTAGGCATGAAAATTTTAAAATTTCTTCAAATGCTTTGTAACTTTGTGGCATCATTATTAATTATATAAATTGAAAATACACTTTGTATATACCACTTTACTTAAAATATATAAATATTTCTACATGTTTCGATAGCAATGCTATCATCTTCAGGAATAAATGAATACTAAAAAATAATTTCAAGTATAGAAAAATTATAAAAAATTTAAAACAATTATTTAAGAATATACAAATATGAGCATAAACAAAAATGAATTAAAGTAGGTAAGTAACAGATTAAAATGTTAATGACAAAATAATTATAAAACATTGAATAATACATTTAAATTAGAAATATAAATAAAAATTATCATTATTAATATTAATATGAAAATAAATTTAAGAGATAGCTATTTTAAAAAAATATTTGATTATTTATTAAATTTAATTCGCTATTAACACTTTTTTCTTATTTCTAAAATTTCAAATTTATCTAATTGTAAACCAGTTGTATTTGTATGTAAAACTTTTAAACCTTTATTTATATCAAACGAATGATTGGTTTCTAAAATATGATTTGCAAATTCAGAATAGTTGTTATTATTTAAACATTAATATTATTATTATTCAATGTTTTATAATTATTTTGTCATTAACATTTTTAATCTGTTACTTACCTACTTTAATTCATTTTTGTTTGTGCTCATATTTTGTATATTCTTAAATTATTGTTTTAAATTTTATATCATTTTTCTATACTTGAAATTATTTTTTAGTATTCATTTATTCCTGAAGATGATAGCATTGCTATCGAAACATGTAGAAATATTTATATATTTTAAGTAAAGTGGTATATACAAAGTGTATTTTCAATTTATATAATTGAAAATTTTAAGTTTTCTTTTCAAAAAAATATACAGAACAAAGTAAAACCCAAACGAAGAGCTCTGATGTCATTAAATTTGTAAATTTTTTTAATTCCTGGAAATTACAAGCGGAATTTATAACAAAAAACTGTTTTCAGTCGCTTACATCGTGGCCTACAGGACTAAATTAACATTCAACCGCAAGACGCTTTGCTATGTGTTGCGTATTATCAATTATTAGTTAAGAAAAATGAGTGTTGAAACTCGGGCAAAGCTTATGACTTATGACGAAATATTACAGGGCATTACAACAAGGTTGGCCTTCGCTGTGGTGAAATACAATTCCAAAAACCAAAATAAATTAGACAGTCGGAAAATAAATTAGACATCTCGGTGAGATAAAAACTTTTTTTTTTTACTACTTTACGATCTTCAGGCGCTGCGAGATTGATCATGGATATTTTTTAAATTTAAATTAAGATATTTTTTACGCTTGTGTTTTGTGTAAACCTTACAAAATTCAGCGCGTTCAGTTTGATTATAAGAAATCTTTCATTTTTACATATTTTCGTTATTTCAATAATTTTCAGTAGGTTTTATTTCTGAAAACTGAACATTTAACATTATATTTTGGCGTCATTGTTAATAAAATTAATTTATCGAAGATATCAATAACTTTGTGGCTTGACATTTTTTGTTTGCACCTCCGTTTAATACATAAATATCAACATGTTTCGGAAGCGGAGCACCCCTCATAAGAATACAGAGTATACTCATAAATAATGACAAGTATAGACATATAATAAATTTAAAAATGTAAGAATTTTTTTTATGTGAATACCGGACAAGAGTCCCAACTGCTCCCAACCGTCTGGAGCCAGTGAGACTATGGCATCCCCAATCGGGAAATGTTGTGACGCTGAAGGTAAAGGGAAGAGGAATGAGAAGGGGAAGAGGAAGGTGGGGAAATACCTGGCTATTCAGATCTGGTCACCAAACACGGCTAAAAGCCATTTCAACCAACGTTTCATTTCTGAATGGTATTCTTTCACCAGGGCGATACTGAGAGTATCTTCCACACTAGAATAGACAAATTTCGAACAAAATTTAACAATGAGTGATGAAAGTAGGTAAGTAATTAATTTAGTTTTTTTTTATTTATACTCGTAATTTTATTCATTTTTATTTTATTTCAAAGACGTACAAGATCGTGCACTCGCGTGAGTTATCAATTCATCTCATTATGGGACTGTTAATTTTTGCTACAGAATATTAGGTTTTACGGATTTTTCAAGGCAAATATGTAAATGAAAAATTATAACAAAAAATAAATAGAAACAACGCAAAAAAAAATAAATAAATGTACAGACTCGAAACATACAAATGCAATAGAAATACATAACAATGTTTTACAGGAGAGAAAGGGGTATATCTACATCAGAGATTCTGGTAAAGCTTAGCGGGACGCCTATCAGAATAGAGTTGGTAACTAACTAACTAACAAACCATCACGCCGTTTCCCCGCAGGGGTGGGCAGATAAGACGGACCGCCGAACAACTCGATCTTGGCACACTTCTTGCTTCATTCACATTCATACATCGTCTTATACATTCTCTTCTATTATCCGACTTCTGACATGGCCCGACTGAAGTATTTGATTCACTTGAACGTGCCGTGCCTTCCTCAGGCGTCCCCGGCTTCTTCTTCCATTCACATTCGCGTCATATATTCTTCTTACACTCTTTTCTTCGTTCATTCGCTCTACATGCCCAAACCATCTAAGCGTCCCTTTCTTAATCTTCTTACTCATAATGCTTATATCAGCCTTGCATTCTTTACGAATCTCGATATTTTTCACACGATCATGCATGGCTTTATCACACATTCGTCACAGAGATCTCATTTCTACGGAATTCCGTTTACTTTCATCCTTCCTCTGTCAATTGCGTGCCTCACTGCCATACATCAGGGTTGGTATCAGCACTCCATTGTAGACTGCTAGCTTCGCTTCTTTGGACAACTTTTTGTTAGCGCTAACCGCGTTCAGTCCTCCGTTATTGGAGTTTACTGCATTCACCTTTCTTTCAATATCCCTATCGGTCTTTCTATCTCTCGTAAACATACTTACGAGATATACAAACTCATCGACCTGCTCCAAGTATTCATTATTCACAACTATATTGCAAACTGTTTTCGTACTCTCTCTTTCACCTCAAACCTTAAAACTCTCAACACCATGAATTTAGACTCACTTACATTCATAATTATCTCACTCTTCATAAATACTTCGTTGATACCTATAATAAATAGTTCTCCAAATAGCATATTAATAATAAGCTTTCAGAACATCATTTCGAGATTTTTCTGAAGCGCACACGTGTCTCAATTAGTGGTGGGCGAAGCGGCTCGGTTTAGTGAGTCGGATCACGAAATCAGCTCTTTGTAGTGTACCGGTTCAATGATCCGGCTCGATTGAACAACAGTTCGCGTCCCCCCGTACCATGCCTTCTCCCTTGCTCCTGTGGCCCTCCTAAAGACGTCCTTAAGACGCTCATACACGATACTTTTTTCGTCCAGTTTTCATGTGGATTGTCTTTACAGAGAGTTGATTTAGTGATCCGGCTCACTAAACCGAACCGCTTCGCCCACCACTAGTCTCGATTTCAGGGCAACTTAAAATTTGTCGTTAAATGTACCTAATGTGAAATTGTAATCCATAGATGTGTTATCTATTTCAATTCTCCTTCATTTTTACCGATATCATCGATTCGATCATTTGCGTCCATGATGCGACCGTAACCTTTTTCTGCGTATTTTCTATTTAATATTTTATTTTACATTTGTTAATATTATCTTCAATGATCCAAAACATATTATAATGAGAATTATAAGCTTCAATGAGTTATTATAAATATTTTAAATATTAATCCCAAGAATTCAATAGATGTCCCATACAAACAACAGTCGGATAAGTATATCCGAGACACTATCTAGATTGCAAATAAATTTAGGTAGAATCTTGCAGTCAATATATAGCAGCTATATATATGGGGATTGATTGGAGATCATATTAACAGTTCTTAAATTGAGGTATGATATCGATAAAAATTAGTGTGAACAATGGGGTGGCAGACATCCACAACCACAATACTCGAAATAACAATAAAATCCGCATTCCTCAAACACACACTACAAAATATGGAATAAAATCTTTAAACTACATTGCCTACACACTTTATAATTCGCTTCCAGATATGTACAAAACCATCCAGAAAAATAAAAAATCCCAAAATGATGGTATAAAGGAATACTTTTTAAGGATATTTAAAAATGAAAATCAGTAAATCCATATTTGTATATTTTGTTATTCCCTTATATGTTTTCTCTTGTGTGTTGTTCTATTTATCTTGGCCTTATAAAATTATTTCTGTTTGTATGTGAAACTTGTATTTTTGATATTTTGCTGTCAATGTAAAATTGTATGTACTATCTTCTACTTATGTATTGTAAATTCCTCCCGTCCTAAAATGAGTTTTGAAACTCATCGGGATTGCTTTAGCAAGAAATAAATATATTAAAAAAAAAAAAAAAAAATAATTCAATTGGTTAGAGCGAAGGCCCCGGATAGACTGATAGGTCCTGGGTTTGAGTATCAGATGCATCCCTTATGTTTTTTTTTTCTGTGTCTTCTCTGTTATGAGCTTCAATAAGTTATTCCAATAAAAATTGTTTATTTATTATTTGTTCAACAATGTCACCAAAATTAAGGAAAAATTGCTCTTACATCGGGCACATGCCAATACTTTTTTATCGGATTATTTTTACAGTGTTTTTCATGGAAATCTAAAATAATAAAACGAAATCGTTCTGACATGCCTTCAACTTTTTGTCATATATTCACTCTTTCGAGTGCTGGCTTATTAACTAGGGAAAATTTCTTTTGATCACCCTTAATTTGAATTGAAAAATAAATAATAAAAATGCGTTTTCCGACGAAGTGTGATGGTCGCTTTTCCCAGCCCAAACTTATCGAACCATGATTTAAATAAGTTCATACCCAGTGACGGTGGAAGGATTACTCAAATCCGCTTCACTAACATTTTTTAACGGAACGATGCTAAGTCAATTTTTAAATCCTACCGGTTTTATCAATAAGCTTTTAGTAAAGCCATATTATATGATGGGGGACTTAGCTAGCAGGGGATTTTAAAAATATCATTTGACATTTTATATTTAGTGTTCAAATTTGTACGTCACAACGTTGAGACATAATCTTCGAAAAATTGCAAGGCTTTTCGCTTCCTTTACATTTAAAGGAAGTTCTTTGAATATTTTAAAACCCTTGGAATTGATTCCTGAGAAGCCTGGAAGCAACCACCTTCTTACCTGACGTCTTTAGCAGATACTCGTATCTGTTATCAAGTAATTTGAAAACAGGATTCCATCTGTGATTAAATTAGACTATAAACCCTGATTTAATCACACCTAAATTACTTAATTGAAATCTGCGGAAACGCATATGAAACATACATAAATTAATTACACCCTATAAAAAACAAGGTAATCAATAAGTTATTTAACGTTAATTATAAGACATCCACCGGAGAATTATACGAGGAAATGGTATTTATACGAGTATAATATATGTCTCACAATAATTAAAATAAATAATTAACTCCAATACAAACACAGAATTAAAAAAAAAACGCTACAAGTACACACACACTTTACACGACATCCATTTACACACCATACATACACAATGCGGTAGGCAATACATTAGCTACGATGGACTCAATTTATGTAATTGGCTTCCAGACGAAATTAAAAAAGAAAAAATGTTAGGTATATTTAAAAAGAAATTGTTCTTCCTGAAATTAACTGAACAAAATAATTAAATTGCATAAAATTGTAATGCTATTTGGGTGATTATTCTAGTTAAATAAGTGAAAATGTTATTTTCTTTTATGGAACAAAAAAAAATCTAACGAATCGAACGACTATTCGGCCATAGACCATATTATCAGCAAAAGACATAACAGTATGTCTTTTTACCGTAACTTTCAGATTGAATATAAATTATCTCATTAAAATTAGAAAGCAAGTTTTTTTTATAGAAATCTTTGACAATAATAATTGAGCTCTATCTTATCAATATGTATTTAAAAGACTGTAGATGATTTTTTAATCTTGGAAACTAGGAAAATGGTGGACGTTCACTTTGAATTAGGAGTAACCTATTTTTTCTTCAGTGACCTAATTGCAGTTAGTTTTGGTGTCTTGAGAGCGCGATCTTATTCTTGAAATAATTTGTTTTATTTTCCTCCAGCTCTGAAAGTGACTTATTTTATCTCTGTAAATATTAAAGTAACTTAAGTGTGGCGTATAAAATAACTTATCATAATAACTGTAACTTCTGTACCTATAAAAAATACTAGTAAAGCAGAGAGATTTAGATTCGGGGATGAGAGATATGGTTTAGGTTCCTGTAAGAAAAGTTATTCTTAAGCCTGAGAGATAAATCGATATACTTCTCTTATTGCTGTGTCCGTGTGTCCGAAGTCAACTTATTTTTCTCTTACTTCTTTTGATTGATCAAACATTTTCATCTAACGAAATTCTTTCTTGAACAAATGATCAGTTTTAGTGACCTGTCTGGGGCTTAGGAGTCCAAAGGTGACTGACAACGAACGAAATCGCGGCGGGTATTGAGAAATTAAATAGGAACTTCTGACTAGTGTCTCGCAGTGACATGACTAACTTACGCTCTGCGGACCTAATATAGACAGACTCGATATCGACCGACCAGAGACGTGGTGACTACGACGTCACAACATAATACGGAATACAATTCTTAATTCTATGAATTATGGAATACGGCCTGCGAAAGCGAATGCACGCTGTTCTGAATTACTGACTTGCTGCCTAGAGGTCGGTTTCCGCTACGAACTAGTGCAGACTGCGAACTAAAGATGACGTACGGGTTTGTATGGAATACAGCGCTGGATTCTATACGTAAGATGGAATCCTGCACACCGCACAATATCTCCAGCGACTTTGCGACGACGCATATAGTATCCGCGCCGTAATTATGATGAAGCACTTTAAAAATATTAGGGTTCCAAGACCTAAACTAAGAAATAAAGAATTAATTTTCGAATCAGATTGAGTGTGCCACGAAATTGAATTTATTAATTTAATAAATTCATCAGATTTCGCCAATGTCTAGCGTACACGTCATATTTTGGAATGGATTAAAAAAATAAGTACTAGTGAACCTGGGTCTTGGGGAAACCCATGTTATAGGAAGTAAGAAATATATTAAACCGGAAAATCATTCCTCAGCTTAGCTGTTTTTTTTTTTTTATATGAATACCTCACAAGAGTCCCAACTGCTCCCAACCGTCTGGAGCCAGTGAGACTATGGCATTCCCAATTGGGGAATGTTGTGAGGCTGAAGGTATTGGGGAGGGGAAGGAGAAGGGAGAGAAGAAAGTGGGGAATAGGGGAAATACCTGGCTATTCAGATCTGGTCACCAAACACGGCTAAAAGCCATTTCAAGCAACGTTTCAATTCTGAATGGTGGTCTTTCACCAGGGCGATACTGAGAGTATCTTCCACTCTGGAACGTGCGCAAATATACTATATATTTATTTTTAAATGAATTAATTGTGAAACAACACAAATTAATTAAATAAAAATTACTTGCGCACGCCGGGATTTGAACCCGCGACCTTCCGATTCGTAGTCGAGAGCCTTACCCCTCGACCATATAGCTGTTGACTATAAGTACCGTTAAATACGGAAAACAGTGAGGTACCATAAAAACAAAACCTTATTATAATCACCGCTAACAAGTTCTAGAATGTTCATAATCTTGTATTTTTATTAGTTGTCCTGAAAGCATGTTGTCAATAAAGCTTTTAAAATCATATAAATTTTATTTGATTTTTCTCCTTTGTCAAAGGAAAACCTTAACCCGAGTTAACGTGGACCTTCATTCCATTCCACATTAAATATATATGAAATCTGTTGTTGATTGTACTATGAAGACATCATAGAATTTTGAATATGTTTTGTTCAGCGAAGAGAGCACCCTTTTGTTATAATATTATATTAGTGCCCTTAAGAATTTTTGTATTAAAATGCCTAAAACGTCAATTTTTTGTGCCAAAGACAGGGAAAGTGTCCTCAATCACGTCATGTTTCAAATCATAATTAAATCACTCCAGCTTTTAGGAAAAATTGAACTTTCGATTATGAAAAATCGTTCCAATTTCAATGTTGTAGTTTGGCTCCATTAACCTTGATATTTTTGGATTTTGTAACCTAACCTAACCTAACCTAACAATTTATCTTAAATTTGCTAAATACCCAAATAGAAAAGCTATATTCACTGTCTCCGGAGAATCTGTATCTAAACAATGCCAAATATCTATTATAAAATCTGTATGAAAAACTACGAAAGGTCTTTTGGGAATTGGAACTAGAAATAAAAAATATTTTCCTCTCAGTGAAATCGCATACTTTTTTATTTGAAAAATATGGGACATATTTTTTCACAGTTAAAGAATACTTCAAAACTCTCTAGCGCATGATGGAAATTACGTTACTAGTAGAAAATAGTTGGGCTTGGGTACCTTTTTAGTAAATTTGTTTAGAAAATTTCTCCATGAAAAATTTAATGATACAATAGGTCCACTGTTCTGTAAGGCGAATAATTTTCTTTCATTGGTTTTGTATATTCTAAATGAAACGACATAAATGTCTATCACAAAAATACAATGTTTGCGCAATTATTCATGAACCAAGATTACGCTTTTTCCTCAAAGCATGTATATTACAGGAAGAGGTATTTTTATATCACTTGACTTATTCAAATTTCAAACGACTAATGTAAAATTTGCTTAATGGCCTCCCTCGTTGACATTCATTACACGGCTGATTCTTAAACATTCCATATCCGGTATCATACTTACATTCTCTTACCTGAGACCATCCCTACTACCCCCCCCCCCCCACCCTGAGAGATTAAGTTTGTTCACTGGAAAGTAGATTCTACACTCCATTTAAAGCGCAAATGCGGAACGTGAATGCTCTTTTTATGTTTATTCTTAGCATATTCCCTACCGTGCAATATGTTTTTGTCTCCAACACTGAAGAGATAAACCGATAGAAGCGTATCGTGGGCGTGTTTGTGTGCTTGAAGTGAACTCAGTTCTTCCTTACTTCAGACGAAAATATCAACCAACTATATCTAGACGCGACATATGAATCTAAAAGATGAGCCCAAAACTAAAAAAAAATGGTTTACAAAAACAAACAAAAAAACAAGCGCATATTATCACAGTCAAAACTTCGCACAAAGCCTCTTTGACGCAAACATTGACGGCCTCCATGGTCGATGCGTAAGGCTCTCGACTACGAATCCGAAGGTGGCGGGTTCAAATCCCGGCGCCCGCAAGTAAATTTTATTTAATTAATTTGTGTTGTTTCACAATTAATTAATTTAAAAATAATATATAGTATATTTGCGCACGTTCCAGAGTGGAAGATACTCTCAGTATCGCCCTGGTGAAAGACCACCATTCAGAATTGAAACGTTGCTTGAAATGGCTTTTAGCCGTGTTTGGTGACCAGATCTGAATAGCCAGGTATTTTCCCACCTCCCTCTTCCCCTTCTCCTTCCCCTCCCAATGCCTTCAGCCTCACAACAATCCCGAATTTTGAATGCCATAGTCTCATTGGCTCCAGACTGTTGGGAGCAGTTGGGACTCTTGTGCAGTATTCATATAAAAATAAAAAAAAAAAACAAAACAAAACAAAACATTGCTCTTCACCCTTTGCGTTGTTTCTAAAAACTGTAGTGCAGGTTCTGCATGTGATCCCACAATGAGTTTCTTATCTCTTGGGTATACAATGCATAATGTACGAGTATCGTATACTTTTTAATAAAAAAACATATTTTTTTGCTGTTACCTAGTAAGTCCCAGCCACGAGAGCGAGATTTTTTTTATTGAGATCATTTTTCAATCACAAAATTGACTTACGAAATATTTAAGAGATGGACTAGCGTGGACTTTTACATTGATAATTTAATTAGGTAACTATAACAAAAAGCATACGCCACGTTTTAAAAAAAAACTAACAATTGACAAAGTGTTAAATTTCTTTCAAGCAAACGGAAGTCGTCATTGTATGCGGATGTACGGATTCGTGACGTGTGAATGTATTCAAGTTACAACAGTAGTTTTGTCACACACTTCACGCTCGACAAGGGCTTTACATACGGATCACCAACAGAGTTGAACATTAAGTTGGGTTTTTAAGTTCCACCTTTAATTATGCATCATGACGCGTGCCTTTCTGGCGTCTTACTGGTGGACCAAATAAACATCAACATGACCAATTTACACACGCAATTTGGGGTTAACTTTGTGCTCGGTATTATTTGCAGCGAAGCGTGCAATAAAATAACAATTCTTTCGAAGCGAAGCAATGGAATTTGATAGAGAGTTATGTTATGCAATTACCCATAGGTGGGCCGTATTTGTCTTGAAAATTTGTACAATACGCCTTATTTAGTAGTTCATATATCGATGGGTGAAAGTGATAAAAAATTAATAATATCGAAATCTTTCTCGAATAAAGTATTTTATTGACCGATAGGCCTAGGAGGCGAAAAGTTTTAAATAAACGGCGACGTCAGTTATTTTTTTTAAATATTTTAATATCACACTTCTAGAGATATTTTGTTCAGTTTTCCCCAAGTATATAATTTCCATTGTCCTCGGTTTGGTTCTGGTAAAGAGAAAACGCTCGAATACTCTCATATTTTTCTTTCTTCGTGTTTAAAAAAATGTCATTTTAAAAAACTAATTGTGTTTTCATTTCCATACAGTATTCTCCCACGCCGTCATTTCAGAGCTAACCTCAAAGGCAGTGTATAAAAACTTTAATTAATTATAGTTTCTAATTAAGAAAATAAAAGAACACTAAAAATGCTTCCCTTGAGTACATTAATCAAGGAAAATTATTAATAATTACGAAATAGAGTATAGCAAAAACAAAAACTGTAATATTTTGGACACGAGCGATTAATATGTAGTAGATTGCGTCTAATTATGCCCATGTATATTTTAAAACTGTAGTTATGTTTGAACTTAACAGTTCTAACTATCTAGCTAACTAACCATCACACCGTTTCCCAGAAGGGGTTGGCATAAAGGATAGACCGCCATAAAACTCTACCTTAGCGCACACTCTTTGCTTCATTCCTTTCATATATGGTTTAATACATATTCTTCTGTCATTGTGACTCTTGACATGACCCAACTCAATAATTTAATTCACTTGATCGTGCCATGTCTTCCTCGGGCGTCTCCGACCTATTCTAACAATAATTGTCACATCCTTGCATTCCTTTCTCCGTTCATCCGCTCTACTTGCGCAAATATCACTTTGAAACATATTAATTTACACAATAGCCATTAAAATAAAGCTTCATCGTATAAACGTATTTCCATTTCTTGAAATTAAGGTTCCTCTACCGTTGAAGAATCACTCCTACACATTTGTTTTGCATTAACTCCACACATGCCCTGAGGAAAATAATTTCCTTTAAAGCCAACGTCATCTTTGGGGATGCTGTGTAGAGGATCTTTTTTAGGAAAGAACGGAGTGATTTTGAGTTCTAAAGAAACTCATCTTGTAGGAGGGAGGAAACACAGAGGCCGGCAAATCATTCCACAGCCGAGCTGCAGCAACTCAAAAACGAGTTGCAGAAGCGAGCCGTTTGACAAATTTCAACTCTGTGCGAATGTTGGGCGCGCGTTTGGCGTGTTTCCCGACTGTGCACGTGTTTATCGACACTGAAAATGAAAATGTATTTTTCCATGAATTTGGCAAGGAACTTGTTAGCTATTTATTCAGTTGGCCACGGCAATCAGCAGAAGATAAAAAAATAACCAATTACAAATAGGTATTCAATGAAAGACTACACAGCTTACCTTTGGTCAAAGAGCAATGAACGCCACTGATTAATACCAATGTGTCTATGACCAGTTGCGACTGGCGATTATTTAGTGCGCTGGAATACTAAAATTGAAAAAAATGGAATTATTGATGTTGTTGCCAAAAAAAAAATCGACAGATTTTCAGGAAATTTCAGTTTTTGCGATGCTCTTCAACGGTTTGCTGAAAGATCGTTATACAAAAAATCGATTTATGAAAAAAAAAATCGTTTTCGGATACAACATCAATAATGTCGAACTTTTAAATCCTTTGGCACACTAAAAATTCACGAGCCGCCACTGCTTATGAGTATATTATCCAAGTACCTGAATAAAACGAGTGTTTTATTACCTAAAACTCTTAAATAAAACCTGTTTTCTTACATGGTACGTATAAAATTTAATAAATCTTTGCAGCAATAAAATATACCTAGTTATAGCTTGACATTTAATTGTAGATATTTATTATGTTGGAACTGCAAAATGTCACTACTATGCCAACACAAACTTACTCACTTCGGTTCGGAAATGTGTTTTTCACATTCAAATATTCTCCCGTGTTCGCATTTAACAGTTTGTTTTAAATAAAACGTAAATATTTTTTAAACGTTTTTATTTTTAAAATATTTTTCTGTTAATTTTTTTTTGTTTTTTGTTTATCTAACTTATGTACAATAATAATATATGGTTAATTCAATGCATGCATTTCAGGAAATGGAAAAAAAATCGTCTTTCCGTGTAATTATCTTACTTGCAAAGCATTCAACAATGAAAAAAGATTAAACATAGAATCATCTAAACATATTACAAATTTCTAAACACCGTTAGATTAAAGTTTTAAAAAAATATGCGCTCGGACCATTGTGCATTTTTAACATATTACAATAATTTTCCAATGAGCCTTCTTGGTTATACCAAGCATAAATATTTTAAACTATTGCAGCGCCCTCGTTTCTTCTCTATTATTAAATGTCAGACTGTACATTCCATCGTTCTTTGTGCGCCCAATGAAACCAGAATGTTTTTGTTTTTGTAAAGCATTAACCAAACAGAAATTCCATAACATTTCCAGGCTTCCAGGAAAAGGCAAGGTTGTACTATAGCACAAAAACACATTCTTGTAATATATTTTTGTCCCTTTATAGTGTGGGGATGTTCGACTTTAAACTAGGCAAGCCCTAGCAGCCCCGGTAAAATTATAAAAAAATATGACTCAAAGAAATGAATAAAGGTTTTTTTTTTAAATAATTACTAACGAAGATTTATAACAATAATATTAATTAATATTACATTCCGTAAGAAACTATTAATTATTGGTTAAAAATAACATGGTGGGGATCCATTTTTGTGACACCATAAAGTTTAAAATGCCTGGTGTCAACTATGGCACACTCAAATCAGGGAATAGTATTAGAATTTTGAATGGTAATCTAACCTAAACCCTGTCCATCATTAGAACGACCTGTGAGCGCGCATGTCCTGCCCCTTTCCCCCACTACTTTCTCCGCAACTTGGTATCCACGTTAACACATTCAAACCCAGGATATTTTTTTAAATTCTGTATTACTTACCTACAAACACAAATTTAACTCATTTTATACATTTAAATAATTATGGTTATAATATTAAAATATACATATTGCATTTTATGTGGCATCAGGTTCATTAAAACAGTTAATTAATTAATTAATTAATTGAATTAATCCGAAATTGATAATATTATGATAATTTGACTGAACATCCACGGTATGAATGGGTTAATATCTGGCGGGAGATGGGACGCATGCAAGGGGGTGGGTATGCGCAGTAGGAACCAAATTTGGAACTGTGGCAGGTTGTTCTTAAGTTTAACTCACAATAGATGCTAATAAGATTATCTTTCACTCTGAGATAATGTGCAAATAAACATGTTTTAATTCTATATCTAACAATATTTTTTAACAACACCTCATTCTCTTACTTTTACTTTTATGAATATGTTCTCATCATGATTCCCTTTCTTAAATTATTTTTATTAAATATATATATATTATGTTTGTTTGTATGTATGTATGTATATATTATGTAACGACTGCCATAATACGGGGATGTGTTTAGTTTAGCAGTCGAAAACCATGTAAAAAATTATCCTTAACAATAATGAATAAAGAATAAAAAATTATAAAAAAAAGTTAACCACAATTATGACATATTTATTTGGCCACGCCTGGTTGTTACTGAAATACTCGGAGTTCAGAGCCATGGAGCTTAAAGCTCTGCCAGGAAGGTTGTCAAAACTGTCGTCACCGATTTCTTCTGCTTTAGTACGATAATCCGTTATGAAAGTACCTGGCCTATTGATTATTATTACCTTCGCCATGTAGAAATCTATTTATTCTCTTTTAGAATACAAAATAAAAGTATAATATAATTATTCTGCTATTTTTTTCAGTACATTATATTTGTATTAGCTGTTTCAGCGTTCACATCCACTTTCAGGATTGTTTGATAATAGTTTAGAACGCCGAAAAAATAATAATAAGAAACTAAAAATCCAGCAGAACTCATAATAAATAACCTTATCAGATGGCTTACGAGTAGATTTAAAAGTTTTGTTCGGTACCACCAGCCTTTCTCGTGTTCTCAAATATATTCAGTCGGGAATGATAAATTCGAGATTACAGTGTTCTTATTCTATAATAATGTTATTATTAAATTGTGCAAGTATTTCAGTTTTTATTATTGTGACAGCTGTTTCGACGTTTATTACCATTTCCAATCTGTGGTTAACTACTTACATGCTTTTATTTACTCCCACCCAATTCTAATTTGGACAGTGTTTAATATTACTTATTACCGGTAAAACCGATTTAGTTGGAAAGTATGTCAAATTCTTTATTCCGCGTGGTTCAATACGTTTACAATGTGTTTTCCCAGTATTTAAATGTGAATGTTTTCTTGGTTGATTTATTTAAATGTGTTATATTGTGTTGGTAGTGTGAACATACTGAGAAGTGGGGAATATTTTTTTTCCTCACTTTATTAATCATTGTTATATTAGGATCATTCGTTCGTTTAATAATTTCCAAATGTTCAAGGAAATTTAATTTAAGACCCTTTCTTTCCATATCTAAGGGCTTAGGCTGGTTGTTGTCAAGCGGAACATGATTATTCACTAAGAGATGATCTGTGAATTTAAAAAAAGTTCTTCTATAATTAAATTGGATGGAAGTAAATAAAATCGTATAAGTAAGTCGTCGCAATGTGCATAAACTACAGTTTCAAAATGGCCTTGAACGTCAAAACAACTGTCACAATAATGAAAACTAAAATACCTGCACAACGTAATAATAACATTTTCAAATTTGATTTACGTTAAATTTCTTTAAAAAATTAAATGGAGTTCTACGAATTAAAAACAAAAACAATTAATACACCTATTCTTAATAAAAATTGGGTTCTTTTCGTTACCCCGAAAGCCATCCTAATATCTTCTCTGCCGATGCAGGAGGCATTGTTTTGTCTACGGGGTCGGGTCGTCTTTGATCCAGGGACTTAGGGGTATTTGTGCCCAGAAGGGGCTAAATATAAACCTTCAACCGTGACTTTTGTGTTTGTCTTCATTTAATTCTAACGTTGTTTAACGGAGTGGTGGAGACTTCGGAATCCATTCACATTGATAGTTTTATTATCAGATGTTTACTAATGTATTGAATCTTTTTATGAAGCTTAACGGTCAGAATAATTGCCATCCAAGCGGTTGATCGGGTTGTGATTCTCAGCCGTGGCAAAATACATATGTATTTTAAATTATTCTTATTTTTTAAGTAAACATGTATTTTTTTTTTCATTAAAAACGTTCAGTTTTCAAACTTTAAGACTTTCGGCTTAACAAATCCTACAATTATAATATCCATGATTTTTCACTGGTCTGCGCTAGTATTTAAGTAATTTCAAAACGAGTACCAACTTAGTTTTGAAATATTTAGAATAAGTTTAAATACATACCTCTTTAGAAAAGGGTACTTAAAGGGTACCTACCTACTAAACTGTATAGCGCCTTTGAAGCGATTTTATCACAAAACGACGCTACGTACAGTTGGCCGTGAATAATCTATACAATTAAAAAAAATATATATATTCCACTTATTATAACAATAATGGCAAAAGTACCATTGGCCGTGAATAAATTAAACGTGCTTTAAATTTAGCTGAGATTATGACAATATTGCGAAAATTGAAAATGAAGTTATTTTGACTTTCAGTATTTCAAAGTTTTAACGTGATTTCTCTCAAAGTATAGCAAATAAAAATTCTAAAACTTGACCTACTTGTATGGGGTCAAAGAGAAACTGGGGAGCGAACTATTTTTTTTTGTTTGATAGATCTGTCAAGTGTATCGCTCCGTACTTAAAGTAATTAATGTGGCAAGGCAATGTTTCTTCGCCGCAATTAAGACAAAGCCTGAGCAGTTCCGCGAAAACTTTCCTCAACAACCTACTTATTGTTTTCTCGTTTGTTTCAGGGATCTTATGGCATCGTGAAGCTGGCTTACAACGAGGAAGATGACACGAACTACGTGAGTATTGCTTCACTTCTTTTGATTTGTTGAAAAAGACAAGAATCTTTCTACCGCATTCCTATGTTAATCTACCTGCCTAAGCAGTCAGTTAAAAGGGAAAATTGAGTAATGTGAATTACCTATGACCATCATCCCCTTCCTAGTCGGGTTGGGGACACATGTATTCAACGAAATATCTCCGGGCACCACTGGTACTAAAAATAGCGCCCGGGTCTCTAGTACAAGTACATCGATAAACGTCATATCGACAATTTCGGTAATTTGTTTGCATTCTAGTGCACGACTGTAGATCGCCAACAAACAACAGTTTATGCTGACTAAATTAAGCCCATTTAGTCGACCGTGAATCATTAAACGTTTCAGATAAGATATTAATGATTAGAAATTACAAATTACATATAAGTTTTTATTTTTTATAAAGAAAGACTAACATTCCCAAATTACGAATAACCTAAAAATATTTTAAAATCTCCTACTACCGTCACAATAAGCGGGAAATGTTGCTTGTGTCGTGATGGAGGAGTGAGTCAGCCTGGGTGGGAACCGTACGCGATGCCAACTCAGTCACTGATCGATACTAGGTAATGAGATTAGACCTTAAATATTAATTATAAGATATTAAAAATTAAACATGTTAAAGATGTATGATCGAGTTAAAAATGTTGAGATTCGTAAAGAATGCAAGGCTGATGTAAGCGTAGTGAGCAAGATTAAGAAAGGGACGCTTAGATGGTGTGGGCATGTAGAGCGAGTGAACGAAGAGAGGAGTGTAAGGAGAATATATGACGCGAATGTGAATGGAAGAAGAAGCTGGGACGCCCGAGGAAGACAAGGCACGATCAAGTGAATCAAATACTCGAGTCGGGCCATGTCAGAAGTCGGAATAACAGAAGAGAATGTATGAGGCGTTGTATGAATGTGAATGAAGTAAGAAGTGTATGCCAAGATCGAGTTGTTTGGCGGTCCGTCCTCTCTGCCTACCCCTGCGGGGAAACGGCGTGATGGTTAGTTAGTTAGTTAGTTAACATTAATGATAAGACAATAAAGATTAGACTTTTAAGATGAGACATTAAATATTAGACATTAAAGATTGGACAATGAGTATTAGATATTACAAAAAAAATATATTTATCAACGATCATTCAACATGCTTTAAATTTATGACACAGTTTGAAAACAAACATTATAAAACTGTTTTTATTGATCGGTTACGATCCTCGGTAATGAATCCAAAGGTGGCAGGTTCAAATCCCGACGTGCGCAAGTGAATTTTGTTTCACAATTTACTTATTTAAAATAATATATTTTCGGAACGTTCCAGAGTGGTAGATACTTTCAGTAATTCCTTGTAAAAACCACCATTCAGAAACGAAACGTTGCATTAAATGGCTTTAGCCATATTCTGTGACCAGATCTGTAAAGCCTCCTAAGGTAACACACCTTCTACTTTCCCATTTCCTTCCCTTCCCTCCTACCATTAGTCTCATAACATACCTCAATTGGGGATGCCATAGTCTCACTGGCTCCAGACGGTTGGGAGCAGTTAAGACTCTTATGGATATATGAAAATAAAAATAAATCATTTTTAAAATTCCACAATCTTTTCGGATAAGAATTTCTTTGAAAATCTGTGCAACAATGCTTCAAATTGAATAGAACTATGGGGATCTTGGGGATCATATAGGGATCGTATTGCTACTGTATCAAATTAGCACAACTTCCAACGGCAGCTGAAGCTGTATACCATATTTCACGAACAATGGAGCCTGTTTCTAATTGCCTGTGTGGAGGGAATAGTTCCTCAGTAGCTTTTGATGGCTTATCACCGTGTTCCATTGTTGTACATCAATGCTAAGCCCATTATAAAGTTTCTTTGAAATGTAGAAAACTTGTACACTGAAAAAGCCATATAATTTTTTCGGTGCCAGGACGAAATTATGCAGGAGTGAATTTCGCGTACTAATATTTAAATTTCAATCAAGTAACACGCTCATAGTACAGCGAACTCATTAAATTATCAATTATTGGGGTACATCTATTGACACAAATCTGAATTGGCAAACTCAGATCAATAAAACCATCTCAAAATTAAAATACCTCACATATAATTTCTATAGACTTGAGGAAGTTCTCTATATTGACAAATTAAAAATGATTTACGGTATAATAGGATGGGGAAGTGCACTTGATGCATTTATTAAGCCTCTACTATTATATTACTCAAAAACATATTATAAAAGTTATATTTAATAAAAATAAAACATTTTTAACTGAAATATTATACAAGAAATCTAAATTATTGAATATCCGTAAAGTATTTATTCTAAAAACTCTGAAATATGTCTTTAAAGGCAAAACAAAAATCGAAAAGAACGAAAAGTAAAGAGCCTAATTGCGTGATTTATTTTCCTCAATCGATACTAAATTAATGCAAAAACACAGCAGTTTTATTGGTCCTTGCACATCCAACCCTTTACCAAAAGAAATTCAAACGACAAATAAAATATCAATGCATATCATACGCATGTAAAAGAAATAAATTAATGGATGAATGATCTTGATGTTGAAACTTCACTTCTATCTGATTACTTTAACTATAACTTCAAAATTTACTAATTTAAACAAAAAAAACTCTGCTTACTTGTACTAATTGTAAAATGCACTAATTGTACTTAAATTTCTCCTATTACCCACACACAGGCTATGGGGTTCCCATTTTTTACATTTTTTACAAATGTACTAATTGTACTTAAATTTCTCCTATTACCCACACACAGGCTATGGGGTTCCCATTTTTTACAATTGTATTAAAAAACATTACGCTGCCAGAATTACACACGGATGAAATTACACATACCTATTGGAATTACACACCGCTTTCATTTTTTTTTAAAGTTTAAATTTTGAACCGGGTTTTGAACCCGCGACTTCCGGATTCATAACCACTCATCCACGGAGACCGTCTTAATCACATTTTTCAAAAGTTTCGCTCCATGTTTTACCCTCAAATATTAAGAACTATACTATGAATTCTGTGTTCAGTATATTTGCAGAGATATTGAAATAATTAGAGAAGAGTCAACTAATTTGACAGCACCGGCAAATAAAGGTTGTGTACCTATTCAATATTATGTTCGCCTTTGCCAATAGAGTGTAAAATTTCATGTAAATAATTTATTCCTAAAACAAAGACGTCTTGTTTGGATCTTCGAACCTTGTAAACTTTAAAAATAACAATTTTTAAAATATCAGCGAATATTCAAAGATCCTTGGGAAACTGAACACAAATAATAACTAAGATAAACATAACAGTTTTTCACAAGGCTGAAACAGCGTTCGTTATTATAAAAGCTTCAGATAATAATTATAACTCCAAAATTACCATCACAACATTCCTTTCTTCACAATCATTGCGAATTGTATTAATTCTGTCATTACCAAGATTAAATTGTAAATTCGGCGACATTATCTTTTATTTTCCCTGATAATCAAATAGATGTAATTATTTGGAGAAGTCCCCGGAGAAACATTTGCTTTAATCTTTCGTCCCCAGAGTCCCGTTTCTTATTCTATTAAGTTATTGAGGCCACATACAGGGTGTTGCGGGGATAGGTTGCGTCTGTGCTTTTTGAAAATCGTATAATGTATTATAGATTTTTTTAAAATAATATCCGTGACTTAAGTATTCTAATTTTGTTCCACATCATTTATTTGCGGCTCCTTCCAGGATGATAGATACTCTTAGTATCACCCTGTTAAAAGAGCAACATTCAGAATCTGTTCCACCGGTTTCAGGCAGTTGAGACTCTTGTGCGGTATTCACATAAAAATCAACTTGTCCAAAAAATTGCAGCTGCTAAAAATGCATTTCTCTATGAACCTTATTATTTATGCGTGCAGTTCATATGAACGACGAAAAAATATATTTCAATAATAAATAAATATTTTGTAAGTTTTTTTTATTTTTCTTTATAAATTTCTTTATTATTTTAAAAAACTTTATTGTAAGTACCTATATAGAAATAATATCAATAGATCGTCTGTAAGTGGCTTCCCCACAGTGTGATAATACCTTCGGAAGGCAAAACAGCTGTCAGCGTAATATTAATTACTTAGTAGAACTTTTTTTTTATAAAAAAGAACGTTCTTTAAACTTGAATCATGATAAATTAATATATACTCGCATATATATTTTATTTTTATTTTGTTTATTTAATATAAATACACATAAAATATTTAATAGTACAAATTTATCTTAATGGCTAATTACAAAAAAATATATAAATTTATTTAACAAATAGTGCCCAACTCAATAGGGAAAGATTTCTCGTATTTGAGTTGGGGAGCAGCGCCATCTAGCGACAGGAGTGAATAAATACAAGTGATAGAAATAAAATTACATCAAGATATAACATCAACATGATTATTAATAATGACGCCACAAAAGAACTATAAATATATTGAATAAATTAATAATAATAGTGATTACCGATTTTTTTAAACTTTAAATGAAAATATTGTGCATGTTTACTACGAGTTTCATTTTTGAATATAAATCTGATTGTGTTCAACTTTTTTGTATCAATTATAATACTATAACTTATGTACAACATAAAAGAAGGAAATGAATTGCCTTGTTAAATGCATAATTTACACTTTTCTTCGTTTCCTTGGCAAAGTGCTCTCGGATTCGTCAGTCCCTGTTGACGGGCCCTGTAATGCTGTGGATTCACTTACATTTTTTAGAGCATTCAATTATCATAATGGATCCAACTCGCGCTGGGTGATGTTCGCTTTATCTAGATTTTTATTGTGAAATTTAATATATTTTCGGGAAACTGTCCACGCCATCTTAATCTGGTGAGATAATTTCACAAATCAGTAAATTACATATTGACCTCGTAACAAGTTAAGGCAATAGTTCATTTATATATATTCTCTACATATAAAACCGGTTGTTAATCTGTCTGTCCTAGATTTTCTCAAAAATTACTCCGGTTTTGCTGAAAATAGCGCAGTTTGTTTTTATTAGTGCCGGGAAGGTTTAGAGAGTAGTTTGAATGAAATCCGATATGTAAAACTGTTGCAATAACGTTTTAAAATTAGTATGAAAAATATTTAACCGCCATGTTGTATAGATACAACAATCTGGTTAGCCACAGATTGCATATTCAAAAGAAGATCGTTTGTTTGGGTAGAATATTTTCAAAATAGAAGTACCTACTTAAGAAGTTTATTATTTAGATACATTTTGAAACAATAAACGTTTGGAATGAAATAAAATGTTCAAATTATTTCTTTGTTTAGAGATAGTAACAGTCGTCAAAAGTCATTACTTTCGCTGTCAAATCAATTATGGCACCCAAACGACAAGCAAAAATTCACAACTTCATAACTTTATTATTAATAAAAATAATAATCCCGAGCAAGGCCGGGTACACATTAGCTAGTATATTATAAAAGCAGGAGATTTTGTTGGACATGAAAAAAAATCGATTTATATGTTTTTTTTAATTCACAATCTCACTTCTTAAAGATGAAACTAGCAGGTAAACCTTAAGTTTCTAAACATCGTTTTTGTATGATTGAAAAGTATGGAATAAACAACAATATCATGTCTTGTCTTATTTCAGACAAAAAAACATGTGCAAATTAAATTACGCCGGAGCACACCTTTCGAGGATTTTTACTGCTTCAAACGAAAAATGGTTAGTTTCGTTTTTCTACAGCGCCGTTTAGTTACTAACATCACCTCAAGGGGACTTTACATTTTGTTGTTAAAGTTTATAGTCCCTTTTAAATAGGTATGTTTTTACACTTTTCTTAAAGGTTTAGAAATTGCTTTCTGACCTCAAACCAAATGGAAAGTCATTAGAAGAATGTGGCCCCAATACACTGAAACCTCTGTCCCCAGATTTAGCAGCATTCGTACGTGAGGGTACAAACAGTCTGTTCGATGCATCAGGCTTGGCCGTTCTGAGCGTGAATTGCCTCTGAGTAAGATTGTCCCTCACGCACAGATCAGTCAAATACTACAGTGCCAGCCCGTTCAGTGACTTATTCTGTGTGGAATTCCTTTGTAGTCAAAATTAAATTTTGAAGTAAGAAATAATTCATTGAAGCTTTATATTTCATTGTAATATTAATTATTGAAAATAACATCGACAACTATCAATGAAAATATGAAACGGAAGAAGGCACGGAAAATAAAATAAACGGTCGCAACCCAGATTCGAACTAAGAACCGATAGTCAATCAATTTCAATTTCATACTTCAACTTCCCTTGAGAACTATTAATATTTTTTTCAATCTGTAATTATTTCAAATATATGGTAATAATACGTAGCATGTAAAAAATTATATATAATTTTATGTTTAAAAACTGTGGGAAAAAATAAAGGGAAAAAATGATGTCAGGGACCTATCCTTTTCTACTGGTTTACTTATGCAAAGAACAATTAAAAGAAATATTTTGGCCGGTTAGTGGCTGAGTTGACAAATACATCGGACCACCATCCGGGCGTTTTGAGCTCAATTCCTCTGCTGGCTAAGTCCTCCATCATGACAAATGCAACAGTATAAAATTTGTTAATATGTATCAAAAACTTCTTACGCTTTTGAGGTCATTTTATAAATATTCTCCAGTCCTAAATATTAGAAATATTTCAAATATATACTAACTCTTCTTGTGCCACCAATATTTTAATAAATGTAACATCAATAGAAAAGGACGATAAAATAGCAAAATAGTAAAAATATCATCTCTATGCTTAAATTTTCTAAATTTTCTAATAAAACTGTGTTCATCTGATGCGACCTGCCAGGTAAGTATGTTTTTTTCTGTATCTGTTATTATAATTAGATAAAAAATAGGAAGTAACATTTGTACAGCGCTCTTGAAGTGATTTTTCACAAAAACGGCGCTATACAAATCATTCAATTATTATTATTATTAGTACGTTAGTACGAGTTTTTTCAAATATGGTCGGGTTTTTCATATCCCAGGAATGTTTTCATTTATTTTATAAAAGTAATAATAAAAGGAAAGGTTTTTTAAACCTTATTTTATATAAATTCAGTAGTAGTTTGTCCTTCAACATTATATTGTTCGATTGTTTAAAATCTCAGCTAGTTTCTGAAGTATCTTTGCGGTGGAATGGGAAACGGAAATGAAACCTCTTCAAATACAAAAATGTAGAAATGTTTCAGCGGGACTAATTATTATAGTACTGAAAGCGAATTTTAATCTGCTACGTCGTTCGTAGTCTCGGGAAATAAATCGTCTAGAAAATAGTTTTTGGAGAAATAATACCAATTCAATGATCCATCTTTTTGTTATTTTCAAAGAAAGTAAATGTGAAAGGATTTTATATGGAGTAGTTGAGAGATTTTGCCTTTGAAATTTTATCGTACATCTCTTTTCGTTTTTGATTTAGTCTTTGACAAATGTCGAAAATGATGGATTGTTTATATTATAAAAAGGAATTGTTTTTGACGTGCAAACAACTTAACTGATGTTCCAGCATCTAAAAATTGGCGTAAAAAGTTAGAAAAATACACTTACTATTGTGACTACTCATTGATTTTTTTTTTGAAATAAAGAGAAAATATTCTGGCAAAATGAAAAATGAATAGCTTCTCGTCTGTGATTTTTATGTCACCTCAACTGTTTTTAGCTCGAAATATCCATTGATGTATTAAACAATAAGATAGTACGCCATATCGCCTGCTCCACAATTTCCAAAACGAAAAGAGTGTCAAAATATGTTTTCACCGTGTTTCATACTCATCCAAATATACAACTTAAGAGGAACGGCTTTGCTGCCTGTTTCATACACAACTTAATTTTACATTTGAAGTCAAAATACCCATCCAAACTGAATGACAATTTTTTTCATTCAAGGTTTAGTAAATATCTAGTACTGTATAGAAGTGTTTTATTTATTTCTGTTTTAAATTATGAAGTAAATGTCATAAAAAAAATCAATTTTGATTATTTTAGAGGCAACATAGAAAAGCTTAGGTTTATCGCATTTTTTTTTTAATATCATATGTTGCTATGTAAATATGATTACTTAAAAAGAAATATGAAAACAAACATTAAAAAAAAACAACGTTTTTTCGGGTCGATATTTTAAATTATGTACGGAAAATCTGTATTCCAACGTAAAGTGGTCGTTTTTTAATTTAATTTAAAGTCCACCATAATGCTTATTTAAAAAAAAAAAAAATATTATTATAAATATAATTATATATTCAAAGCAAAAAAAAATTTTTTAAATCCCCGTTATCCATCAAATAATTGTTAAGAGTGCCTCTAAAATCGCTAAAAAGTCATTTAATGGCATATATTTCATAATGAAAAATAAAAATAAATAAATTAATTGTAATCCGTACTAGATATTTACTATACTTTTTGATGTATACTCAAATCCAAAATTAAGTTTTGTATGAAACAGGGCGCGCAGCCGTTCTTCTTAAGGAGGCCTTCATTCAGTAGTGGAAATAAAGTGAGTAATAATGATAATTTTGTTGATTAATTATATAATAGTTCCATTGCTAACAATGCGGATAACTGTATAATGCCAAGCAAGAGAGACAGAATATTTTCGTTAAAACGTATTTCCATAATTATACCATCATCAGGGATCGTGATCTTGCATAGGGGGAACGGAAATCCACATTTTCGGTTCGTACGATTTAGCTCGGTATTCAAGAAAACTACTAAGAATTCATATCTAGATGCTAAAAAGCTTCTTATTAAATTAACAAAATATTTTACCACAGCCAGGATATTCTACTATCGCCGTCCCGTCACTGCCCCACGAGTAAAATGAACCATATATTTCAAGCCTCCGTGAATTCCTCTGGAATAGTTTTCTCGTACGCCGTATTTTTTCTGTATTTTTCTTGCAGTCTGAAAAGCTAAATCACTTTTGTAATACATCTTTTCTTGCTTCCTTGTTGTTTGTATCTCGTTTTTGGTTCTTTTTTCTTATGATTGGAAGAACTGTTTCCTCGAATACTTTTGCGAAAATGTTCAGCACTTCTTTCGCTTGGGTTTATGGCCTTTAGTTTTTTTAGAATCTGGGGTTTATTACCTATTTATTGTTTACGTATATCTATTAGTTTTTTTTATATTTCATACCGAAAATTCGTGGTAGAAATCTATTTTAATGATTTATTAAAACATTTTAAAACTTTTTTTCCATTTTTTTTCTTTTCAACCTGACTTGATACCATGATTAGTATTAGACATTAGGATAGGCAGAGTTCCTGGTTTCGAGTTCCAGATGCGACTGAAATCTTTTTATTTTCTGTCCTCTTTTCCGGTTTCATCTTTCATTTAGGTTATGTTAATATTATTTTCTTCAATGATTAAATATTACAATGAGGTTTTTAAATCTCAATAAAAATAATTAATAATATAAAATTGAATATATTCTTTATAAAAAGTGTACAGATGTCTCATATAAATAAAAAAAATTGGATTCTAATCCGAGACACTATTTAGTTTGCAATTGTGTTCGGGAAGAACTTTGTAAACGTCATCAAGATAGCTGCCAATAATATGAGATTAAAAATGGAAAATAATATTCACAAATCTTGAATTTGAGATATGATTTCGATGAAGATGACATAAATTGAACTGGTCTCATTCGCTAAGTTGGTTGAGCGTCGCCCCGGATAGGCAGAGGACCTGGGTTCGAGTCCCAGATGCGAATGAAATCTTTTTATTTTCTGTCCTTTTTTCCGGTTTCGTCTTTCATTTAGGGTAAGTTAATATTATTTTCTTCAGTGATTCCATATTGGACTCTAATATCTCTATAACAAAATCGTTATGCTATTTTGACATTAAAAAAAAATATTTTTTCCAATTTATGTACATTGGTCACAACATGCATGCACCTATATTGTTCTAATTTGGCGCTACATTTGTATGATGATTATTATTTATTGTTGTATTATATAATATTGTTGAACTAAACCCCTGCTGACAAGCTACTTGCTATTGCTTAGGGGGTTCAAGTTCCCATTGTAGGTAATTAATATTATACAATATATATTTTAAATATATACCACACATTTTCCTAACAATTAACACTCATGGCATGATTGGTTGGGGAGGTACTACCAAAACCAATATGAACCCTCTTGAAAAAGCGCAAAAACTTTTAATTAAAGTTATCACAAAAAAACCTTTTAGATTCTCGACAATACAACTTTTTAAGGACTTCCGCTCTACTGAATATACAGCAACTGTTGATCAAAATTATCTCTATACACTAACAAAAAGACAAAGAAAACCATCATACTGCACAGATCAATTACGGAACAAGACAGACATCAACACATTACTCCGAAGATAAATACTACGTACGGACAAAGACATTTAATTACCATCATTTGGCACCAAAATCTTTAAACTTATTTAAAAAAGACATCAATAACATTCACATGTTAAAAAAAGAAAATCTCAAGGGTAAAATTCACACACGGATAGCCAACAAAAGCATTATCTACCGGGGACAGATACGAAAATCATCTACAATATAACAATAAACTTCACGCCTATATTTTTAATTCTTTTATCTCATTTCTCAAAACTTCTACAAAATAACAACAAACTTCACGCAATATTTTGAATTATTTTATCTCATTTCTCAAATCTTCTACAAAATAACAACGAACTTCAGGCAATATTTTTAATTATTTGATCTCATTTCTCAAATCTTCTACAAAATAACAACGAACTTCAGGCAATATTTTTAATTATTTGATCTCATTTCTCAAATATTCTACAAAATAACGACAAACTTCACGCAATATTTTTCACCTTTTACTTATATCTTTTTTTTGATCTCGTCTCCTTATAATTAAGGATATTAAAATTCTTTTAATTTCTACGGCCTCGGAACAGGCTCAGCCTAGTGGGGTGGTTTATACCAAATCTTACATTTTTATATATATATATATATATATGTTATGGTTGAGATTTTCACGGGTGTAAGATGTAGAATAATTTTCTCGGTTTACCCGCGTAATGTAGTCCTTAGAAGGACTTTTTAACTCCTGACGTTTCGGACAAATCACATTGTCCATCTTCAGAGGCCTTATGTCTTGAGTTTTGTTTTGAACTGATCGCTTGAGCGTGTCCGTTCAATCCAAAAGTCAAAACCTAAGTGACTAAAGACTTTTGGATTGAACGGACACGCTCAAGCGATCAGTTCAAAACAAAACTCAAGACATAAGGCCTCTGAAGATGGACAATGTGATTTGTCCGAAACGTCAGGAGTTAAAAAGTCCTTCTAAGGACTACATTACGCGGGTAAACCGAGAAAATTATTCTACATATATATATATATATATATTGAATATATATATATATATATAAAAATAATTATTTATATATGTATTGTATTTTACTTACTATAAAATGTACTAAATGCTGTATTTAATTATGTATTTTTCGGTTTATAATAATAAAAATAATTAAAAAAATTAACTCTCAGTTTGAAGAATCTAAATATGGTTTGACATTTCACTGGTACTGAAATAACTTCAATAGAAAAAACTTATTCAACAAAAAAGTGTTTATTAATGAGAACAGTTAAACTTGGAACTTAAAATGTTCACAAAAAGTTACCATCAAATAAAACCAATAAATTAGAATCACCGTAATGAGCTTCAATATATAAATTAATTATCCCGATAAAACTTTGCATTCACTCTCATAAAAACCCTTTCAGAATAAATCAATATTTCCCAAGAGGATATTTCTACGTTACTCTTAAAGGCCAAGGTTCAGTCTGTAAAATTATGGTCCATCCGCGGATGCTGGCCTCACCTGTCAGTTGCAATAACCCAACTTTGTGGAGAAGCACTCATCTCCCTTACCCAATTTCTCTTTCACTCCTCCTAACTCCCTCTGAAGTGGCTTGGAATAGGTATTATTTTTGGGATCTAAAAGTGTAGACAGGAGATTTTTGAAAGCGTTGAATGAATATTATTCAATGGGCTATATTGTTATATATTTAAATGACACTGAAAGAATATTCAAGAACTGAGTTAAACAGCATTGAAATAATAAAATATACATATTATAATATTGTTCTATATTTAAATGGAGTTAGAACAATGTACTGTGGATATATACATAGTTCTAAATTTAAAAAGTATTGAAAGAATATGCAACGGCTATATTATTGTTCCATGTATAAAGAAATTTGATTGAAAATGCCAAGAATATTTAAACTTCATTTACAGAATATGTATGAGCTATATTGTTCTGAATTTAAATAATATTGAAATGTGCAATGGCCGCATTATTATATATTATTAAACAGCATTGAAAGAACATGCAAGGAGTATAATATAAAATATAATCATTGACAAAATACGTTCTAAAGGTTTTTTTGTTTTATATTCGTAAATGAACTGTAGTGTTATGATACTCTGTTGCTACCTAATATATTTCCTGTGGCTTGTAGCATAATAGTGCATTATTTATGTGAAGATAGAAAAAAAAAACAGTTTGTTCATCATCCTACTTTCCTTTTGCAGAAACGAAATCGCTTAAATAACTAATTCCAGGACATACCAAAAACTTAAGTCGGTAGACTACTCCAAGCTTTAGGGGCTGATACTGCAAAAGTGCAATATCCGAAAGCGCAAAGAAAATACCTACTAAGTTATGAAATCGGGCTTTCGGAGTAATAAGCCCTAAAGCCTGAAAGGGATTACCACATGAACTGAGTTTGATAAAACACACAATTTTCAACTTGGAAACAAAATTTTAAAAATATTTGTTAAGAATAAATTACTTGTATTTTTTCGGCATTCACTATATAGCAATTTCTAGACATTTTGTTTGGAAGTTTTAATTTACCATGTACTTTTTAAGAACGTTTTTAGGAACGAAGTTTTTAAGAACGCTCGTCAATGGCACGGTTGTGTCGAAACCGGTAGCGAATTTATTAATCCAAAAATAGCAAAAGTACATGGTAAATTAAAACTTCCAACCAAAAGAATAAATTAGTCCAATTTTATTAGAGGTACCCATGTGCAATCTTATATAGTTTATTTTTTGGTTTTAGCCTCAATTACTTTCTTCTAAGCGTTTATCATGAAGTGCATTGTTTAAATGACAGCCTCTCTGGTCGAGCGGTTAAGATCCTCGACTATGAATTCAGAGGTCGCCGGTTCAAATCCCAGCGTGCCCAAATAAATTGATTAAATCAGTTTAAATTTACTTAAATAATACGAGTATGTATTGAATATTTGCGGCACCTTACAGAGTGGTATATACGAGTATTCTCAGTAAAATCATTAATTTATTGAAACGTTGCTTGAAATGGCTTTAGCCATGTTTGGTGACCAAGGCCTATTCCCGTTTTTTTTAAGAAAGTTTCCTTATCATTTTACTTAGGCTTAAAGACTTCTTATAATTTCTTGAAATGCTTTGTAACTTTGTGGCATCATTATTAATTATATAAATTGAAAATACACTTTGTATATACCACTTTACTTAAAATATATAAATATTTCTACATGTTTCGATAGCAATGCTATCATCTTCAGGAATAAATGAATAATTTATTATATATTATTATTATATATTATTTATCTATATTCATTTATTCCTGAAGATGATAGCATTGCTATCGAAACATGTAGAAATATTTATATATTTTAAGTAAAGTGGTATATACAAAGTGTATTTTCAATTTATATAATTAAAGACTTCTTCCCTAACTGCGGTTCCGGTTCTCTCGGATGACGGCTCGGATTCAGCAAATGACATTAATTAAAAATATCAATATGTGCGTAGTTTTAACAAGGCAAAAACTCAATATTAAGTAAGTTACAGTGTTACCAAATACGTTATTATGAACTGAAAATACTAAAAGCCATTAACCTTTATAAGTATAAATGGAAAGACAAAGGTCACTTTTAGAATTAGTGACAGAATAAACAGGTCATTACTATATAGTGAGATCTGTACCTTATTACAAAACGTAAGTATTCGTTAAAAGGCGTGTTTATGATATTTCAAAATAAAATAAAATGGATTAAAATACATCATAATATAATGTAATTTCCTTTTTTTAAGTTTTAGTTTTACTTGAAGATATTTCATCAATTTGTGTTTTCAAATAATCTCTTAACAATCCGTATAGGATTTTTGTCTGTCCGGGATTCCGCAGTTAAGCGAGAAGTCTTTAAGCTGACGGCCTCCATGGTCGAGGGGTAAGGCTCTCGACTACGAATCCGAAGGTCGCGGGTTCAAATCCCGGCGTGCGCAAGTAATTTTTATTTAATTAATTTGTGTTGTTTCACAATTAATTCATTTAAAAATAATATATAGTATATTTGCGCACGTTCATGAATGGAAGATACTCTCAGTATCGCCCTGGTGAAAGACCACCATTCAGAATTGAAACGTTGCTTGAAATGGCTTCTAGCCGTGTTTGGTGATCAGATCTGAATAGCCAGGTATTCCCAACCTTCCTCTCCCCCTTCTCCTTCCCCTCCCCAATACCTTCAGCCTCACAACATTCCCCAATTGGGAATGCCATAGTCTCACTGGCTCCAGACGGTTGGGAGCAGTTGGGTCTCTTGTGAGGTATTCATATAAAAAAAAATATTTAAAAAAGCTTAAGGAAAAATATAAGGAATCTTCCTTAAAAATAAGCAGAATAGCGCGTCAGATCTGAAGCCTCCCTCTGTCCATCTCATTCCCCTGTCTATTCCATTGAGCCTCTCAATATAACCCAATTGGGAATGCCATAGTTCCACCACCTCTGGACAGTTGGAAGCAGTTGGAACTCTTACACCGTAAATATAAAAATAAAAGTTGTAATTCCAAGACAAACTTTCATTACGTAGTACCGCAAAGTTCAAAGTGCTGACTGTCTGCGATGCGGTTGATTAGTGGTGAGTTATAGCCACACATCTTGTTACTATCCACCATCGTATTTTGCGTTCATTGCCCTTCAGAACAATTATCAAATTTAATTTACTGAGGTGGGCGGTTTACCGTTTTATTTTAATTTTATTATAAGACAGATAATACGGTAGTGTTACCAACAAAAAGTTCTCATGCTTGTCTGTAGATTCTACCATATTTTTTAATTTAAGAAACAAAATACATCTCGTAATTTTGTATCTCAAATTCAAATAAAACACCCTCGAATCGGGCAAGTCTATTTGCACAAATTGGTGAATTCAGTCATTTGACTTTTTGAATATTGAATTCTCGGGGGTCACGCGTCGCCGAAGTATACGTCGGCAAATTCATTAATAATTGGGTAGTTTGCTGTGGGTAATACATTTCTTTTTTATATGAATACCGCACAACAGTCCCAACTGCTCCCAACCGTCTGGAGCCAGTGAGACTATGGCATTCCCAATTGGGGAATGTTGTGAGGCTGAAGGTATTGGAGAGGGGAAGGAGAAGGGAAAGAGGGAGGTGGGGAAATACCTGGCTATTCAGATCTGGTTGCCAAACACGGCTAAAAGCCATTTCAAGCAACGTTTCAATTCTGAATGGTGGTCTTTCACCTGGCGATACTGAGAGAATCTTTCCACTCTGGAACGTGCGCAAATACACTATATATTATTTTTAAATTAAATAATTGTGAAACAGCACAAATTAATTAAATAAAATTTACTTGAGCACGCCGGGATTTGAACCGGATAAAACGTGTGATTTTATTGATTTACGCCATCATGTATGTAAATGACGCTTAATACATCAATAAGTTGGTTCTTCAATATTTCCTGTTCATTTGAACGGTTATTTGTGGAAATCGGAAGATATTATTAATAACTATTCAGTAACTATGCCAACACAAATGGATAAAAACAACGTTAAGCTTGTAATCGAAATGAATGCGTTATATAAAACGGAGTTACAGACGCTAAAAAAAAATGTTGGCTTACTTCCAGTTTATGGAATTTATTTTCCATTTCCGGAGCACCTGGCCACGTGTGCTGCCTCCATCCTCAAAAGTTCTGACAGCCATATTAACGGGGGATGATTGATGTTTCGCCACTTGTTTTTAATTACGCGAAAATGATGGCAGACGCCGGGCGCCGATGATGAAATTGAATCGGCAACTGTAAAATTCTGAAAATTGGTAATCCTAGTATTTACCGAAACGGCGTTTGAAATTGAAGCGCTTCTAACCTTTTTTACCTAGCTGACCTAATTGAGCCTAAAGCCTCTGCTAACTTAACCATTTGTCG